>APFE030200760.1:0-10419 GCA_000404065.3 Pinus taeda | reverse complement strand
TAACAAGCCAATGGGAATATATTGAGGCCATATATGAGCAAGTGGCACTCATAGGCAGAGTAAGAAAAGAAATGCAGAGGGCAAGGGCATCTCTAGGCAATATGCCTGAGATTGCCCCCAAGATGATAGAAGTGTTGAACTATAGAACAAGTTCCCAGCTGGTAAGAATGGGGATTGGAAACAGGACTGAGACTATCTCCTTAATCAAAAGAGTCTTGACAATGAGAAACCTGATTCAGACCCTGGACAGAAGGATCCAGGATATGCAAGCTGATATCAACAAATTTCAGAACAGGTTTATGGCCTTGCAAGACAGGGGGCTCCCTAGCCTATTAGATCCTTCAGGAAAATTACTCTCTCATGAGAAATATGTCAAGAGAGTAAGCAATTTTGCAGCAACACAGATTGCAGAGGCACCTAGTACATCTTCAGAAGCAGGCCCAGTAACAGGGCAAATTCTCTTTGATAGAGTAGATAATTTATTTTTTATTAGAAATGAAATTGCACATTTATTTGACGAGCCCCCTCACTTTTATAAGTATACAGAGGCTGATGAGACCATAGGGTCAATTTTGAAACATCAGTTGCCTTCATCAGATACATGGGAGGAATTGATAAGATTACTGTTGAACCAAAGTCAGTAATCGCGATTTTTTCTTCAACAAACAGTTTGAATCTCATACACAGCAGGACAAAGACACATTAGCAGGTATGAAGACAGAGGCTGAGCCAGCTCAGCACAGGTACTCGGCCACAACAGCAGCATCAGCAGTCACAGGTGACAGGGCCAGGAGGACACAGGAAATAAAAGCTGCACAGACACGTCGTTCAGCAGTTATGTTAAAGCCGTTCAACCGACTCCGTGAGCCCCAAAGGTCAAAATTGCTCTGACAGGAGTTAAGATCCTTTATAACTCATTTAAGATTGTAATAACTTCTCATCTGCAAGCCCTGTACGAGTAAAAGAAGATATTTTTCCTCTCAGATGACTCAATGCCTGAGATATTTTGTAATAGACTTCTATATATTTCCCCTCGCAGAGTAATTCTTAAATGCTACCTTTCACACTATATCATCACAGTAATCTATTGTTTCAGGAATCCAAAGTAATGCTCCTAAGTAATAGATTTCTTTCCTACATCCCAACTCAGTGAAGAATTCTTAAATGCTCTTTACTAGTTGATTTTCATCTCACCTTCACAATTTACAGTTTGTTTTATGAAATACATACAGGCCCTATAATTCCAGCTACACTCGAGTCAGGACCTCAAGGAAACAACTGCTATAGAGCCCATTGCCCAATGGATTAGTTTCACCTGCAGAGAACACTCTAAAAGATATCAGAATCATCCTCCCAACCAAACATAAAAAACAATCAAACATTCACTTCATAACTAGCCTAAAACTCCACTAGAACAGTGACAAATCATAAAGAGAGAGCCCTCTCTGATTACAGCTTGGCTAGAAGCTGTAGTCCAAAGATTGGTTAGTAGTTACCCCGGCCGTATTCCCTTGGGAGTCATAGGGAACAACCTGGGTGTTAACAAGGGCCTACCACTATACTTGTGGGTTGAGGCATGAAACACAGAACTTTATGTTTAGAGTCGTAACCCACATCAAATACTTGACATGAAGGCACCAGAGGTGGCTTATTCTAATAAGAGGCTAGATGCTGGTCAGTTCAGGATTTTTGGGTCATCAATATATTTCCGTGTAACCAAATATGTATGAAAGAAGCTTGACCCAACAAAAGAGTTGGGGATATTTGTGGGGTACACCGATACACCTCACAACTATCAGGTGTACATGCCAACCAATCAGATGACAATGGTTCGTAGGGATATTAGATTCGATAAGGATAAGGCCATGCGAGTTTCACTTAAGAGGAAGCTTGAGATACATGCGTATGAGGAGCATTTAGCTCCTAAGGTTGAGGGGCCTTAGATTGATGCGGAGCACACACATGCAAAGGTTCCGGGAGCCGATACATCCACTCAAGCAAAGTCTTCTAGATAGAGAAGAAAGCACACTAGAGATTTTGACAAATTGTTGAATGATGTACGAGACAATGTTGTAGCACCCACTTCTCAGCGCAGATAGAGGAGGTCACTAGAGAGGTACACTGGATATATGGCACTTATGGGTGCATGTGTTATGACAGAGCCATCTTCCTTTCAGGAAGCAGTGCAACAAATGGTTTGGGTTGATGTGATGGTGGAGAAGTATGACTCCATAGTTCAAAACAGTGTTTTGGATGTGGTCCCGAGACCAGAGGACAAGTTAGTAGTGTGCTCCCATTGGATTTACAAGGTAAAGCAAGTTGCAGATGGTAGCATGTAGAAGCATAGGGCCAAATTTCTGGCCTGTGGCTTTTCATAGAGAGAGGGGCTTGACTATGATGAAACCTTTGCTCCTGTTGCAAGGTACTCATCCATCAAATATATATTGGCACTATCAGCACAGATGGGTTGGAAGATCCATCAATTGGATGTGAATATTTCCTTCCTCAATCACATGGTTGAGGAAGAGGTTTACATAGATAAGCCCCAAGGTTTTGAGACCTTTGATCGTGAGTCACATGTGTGCCAACTCAAGAGAACATTATATGGGTTGAAGCAAGCACCCCATTCTTTGTACACCAAAATAGATAGCTACTTCACTGGGTTGGGCTTCACAAAGAGTGAAGTGGATGCAAACTTGTACCACATTATGGTGGAAGGTAAGTTGTCGATCATTGTACTTTATGTTAATGATCTCATACTGATAGGTGGTGAGAAGGTCATCAAATCTTGTAAGGAGTACCTTGCAAGAGAGTTTGAGATGAAGGACATGAGGCTCATGCATTACTTTCATGGCATGGAGGTATGGTAGGGAGATGGGGAGTTGAAATATCTTAGGGCAAGTATGCCAGTAAGATACTCAAGAGATTCCACATGGAGTGTATTAAACCCATGGAGACTCCTCTAGCCAATAATTGGAGGAAGGAGGATGCTACTTCAGGTGAAGTAGTGGCAGCTAATTTTTACAGGAAGCTTGTGGGTTCACTCATGTACTTGGTGAACACATGACTAGATATGTGTTATGTAGTTAACCAGCTTAGTTAAGTGATGGTTAGGCCTACCAAGCTATATTCGAAGGCAACAAAGAATGTGTTAAGATACCTCAGAGGCATTACTTAGTTTAGGTTATGGTACAAACGGAAAGAGGGAGTGAAGCTTGAAGGCTTCACCAATCTAGATTAGGCAGGGAGTCCATCCGACAGGAAGAGCACATTAGGAGGGATATTCAGTTTTGGGTCAGCGACAGTTTCTTGGTATATCAGGAAACAAAGATCAGTTGCACTTAGTCTGGTAGAGGCAAAGTACATGGCTGCAAGTCATGTAACATGTGAGGCTATTTGGATGAGAAAGAACCTAGTTACATTGTTTTTTCAATAAATGGATCCTACATTGATTTACTATGATAATCAGAGTTGTATAAAACTCTCTGAAAATCTAGTTTTTCATGATTGGTCTAAGCATATTGCTATCCGATATGATCATCTTAGAGATTATGTGTTGAGGCAGACCATGTTGTTAGATTACATTCCCAAGGAGGAGCAATATGCTAACATCTTGACAAAGGAATTATAAGGATGTAAATTCGAGTTTCATCGAGACAAGATTGAGGTAGTTGATAATCCCTTTCTTGTTGAGAGGGAGTGTTGAAAATGGCAATAAGAAATTCCAGTTTAATTTTTCCTTGAATTAAAATGTGAATTAAAATCAAATTCTATTCTCATAGAAACTTGTAAATAGTTAATTCAGTTTATTAAACTTAATTAGCTTAGGAATTTCGAGTTAATCAGCCTTAGGAATTGCGAAAGGAAATAGGTACTTGGAGATCGATTTTACTGAGTGCTGGAATTATTCTTGCGAGAATAAGCAATGTAATCTCATCTTGATTTTATGATTTATGCAATACAGATAGTGGCATTTTGAGTTGTGGCTTTCCCCGAATATTTATTGTGTTATGTGTATTTTATTCTCTTCCTCTATCGATTATTGTTTTTCTTGATCTTTGTGTGCTTCCACTATAAAAAGTAGAAGTAGATTCTCATCTCTTGCTTTAGTACATTGCATAAGCTTTTGAATCTACAAGAAAATCTACACTACCTCAACACGAATTTCAACCATTAGATCCAATTCCTTTAGGGTTAGTTTCGCCACTACCTCAAGGTGTCCTTCCACCATTGGATCCCTCTCGTGTAAGGTGGAGAAACATATTTTAAGGGTAGTAATGGGGGGAATATTCTTTATGTTTTCTCCAATATATCTCCCTCCCTGATATTGGAGAAAAAGAAACAATATTTCCCCTGATGTGAAGGTGGGGAGAAATATTGGAGAAAACATAAACAATATGTGGTGGGAAATATTGTATAGGTTTCTCTCATATTTTTCCCCACCTTTCCCTCATATAGGGTGAGGGTGTAATATTGGAGAAAAAGTAGTAGTGAGGGTGGGGTTGAGGGTTAGGTGTGTGAAAATATTGGAGAAATCATATTTATTAATATTGGTGAGGGTGAAGGTGGGGTGGTGGAAAATATTGAATATATATATTAAATAAATTTCTCTAATATTCCCCCTACCTCTAACCTTTATTTTAAATCTATAAGTTTATTTTTCATTACTACTTCACAAAATTATGGTAAGAATAAGAGGTTATCTATCTCTTTCCTACCATAATGAAATCAGAAGAAAGATACAATAGCATAATGTTAGAAACATTGTGGTTGTGATCAGTGTTTCTTCTAAACACTTAAGGGTATTGCTCCCATAAGGTTTGTGACTAAATATTTCTTAGTAGAAGAAAACAACAAGAATAACATTGGATTATTAAGTTCTCATGCCAGTCAAAAACATCGTGTTAGGGTTTCAAATCCTAAGGCCTGCTTACATGGATCAATATTGGCTTCAAGATTCTAGGTAAGTCACATTGATTCTCCTTTTTCTCAACAATTCAAGGGATTTCAAGGTTCTCAACTAACTTTATAGAAATTGCTCATAAATGAGCAGGTTGTAGTCCATGGATACTCTAATTCTGCAACATGTTTTGTTGCTCAAAGTTTGGAAGTGAAAGTGGTTGGGCACAATGGAGAGAAGCCCACTAAGGAGTATTCATCTTCACTTCCTTCCACAATGGTAGACTTGAGTACTTCTACATTTATGAGTGAAGTTGTTTCTCTGATCAAGCGACCTTATGGGTTTTTGTTTATTTTTTTAGCTCCCTTCCTTTGTATCTTAAGGATTACATGTTCAAATATTCATGCTTTCTCCCTCCGTTACCCTAGGATCAGAGCAGATCTAATTGAAAAATCCCTTTTTCTCCTCCGTTGGGTTTGGTGGGAAAGATAAAAGAATTAGATATGGTTGAGGTTGATTAGAATAAGGTGAAAGTGTTCCATATTTTTGTAAAGGCTCTAGATAGGACCTCATTCCCATTTTGGGTTTTTATTTGTTACTTTAGCTCCCTTATTTTGTATCTTAAGGCTTTAATGTTCAAATCTTCATGCTTTATCCCTTCATTACCCTAGGATTGGAGCAAATATAATTGAAAAATTCCTTTTTCTCCTCCATTGGGGTTGGTAGTAAAGATAAAATAATTAGACAGGACCTCAATCCCATTTTGAGTCTCAAAAGAGGCAATCTGGGATGGGTGACCTCCCAAGACGTCCTGGTTACGGGGTGCAAGCCTTGGAAGTGATGATTAATGCCATGTGATTCATTTCACTAATTTCAATCCCACTTCTTCACCTCTTTGAGCATCATTGGATGCAATGTGTGCTAAGTGGACTGTTCAAAATCATGAGAAATTAGTTAGTTACGATTACCTCTGATGGAAATGGTTATAGATGAATGACTTACTCAATGTAGTTGAATCCCAAAAAATGATATCTAATATAACGCACTGTGAAAACTCCTCAATACTTAAATTCAAAAGAGTGAAGGGAACTCTAATTCAATGGTTCATGTGGCACAATACTTGCTAATTTTTTGAAAGTGCGGTAGAAAGCTAAGTGGGCTTTATTGTGGGCAAAAGTCCATAGTTATGTGTGCTTGAGTGAGAGGTGATCTAGGATGGGTGAACTCCAGGGAATTCATGGGTACTGGGTGCAAGCCCTGGAAGTAATGTTTGACGCCATGTGATTCATTTCACTAGTTTCAATCCTACTTCTTAACCCTTGTGAGCATCGCCCAATGTAATGCGTGTCAAGTGGACTATTCAAAATCATGAAAAATTAGTTAGTTATGACTACCTCTCATGGAATTGGTCATAGATGAATGACTTAATCAATGTAGTTAAATCCCAAAAAATGATATCTAATATAATTCACTTCGGAAACCCCTCAATACTTAAGACGAGTATGTGGTAGATCTAATTTATATCTTAGATGATGCAGAACCATTGACCCATCCTCTGAAAAAAACTAGCAAGAACGAGTTTTGGAAAGCGAAAATGAGAAAAATGCATCACAAGGTAAGGGATTTGTTAAAAACCTTGAAACAACATATTTGTGATGGATGAGCTTTGTAGAGAGGATCTTGTTGAGATATTTATGGAGAAGATGATGGATCTTGAAATGATTCACAATATTGTAATTTCCTCTATAAATTGTAGCCTTTGAGAATTGAAAGGAGGTGACCATTAGAATGAAGATATGGCCAGCCAAGGTGCCAATAGATGTTATGTAATAGTTTAGTGGGTTTAATTAATGAAAATTGTCTTATAATTTATGTGATTCTATGTGTGTGCATGGCGATTTAACGCATTGATGGATTTATTCTTAGATTTATTGACTTTGTTTGATGAATTAATGTTACATGTAGACAATAGGGTTCTTTGGTTTGAAGTGGAAGTGACGATGAGTTACATTTGCAGAATCATAATCCCCAGGTACTATGATTGGGACCATAATAAAACTTGAAATGATAGACCCCCATAAATCATTTGCATCAAATGGTATTAGAGAGCAGAAGATTCGTCCGTGTAGTGTGGAGGAGAAGTAGCAGAAGAAGGTACAAGTGATTGAAGAATGGTAAGAGATGTGTTTTATCTATGTAGGTGACAATAGAGGAAGGGTAGAATATTTGCAATATCCTAGAGAAAGGAGTGCTCAAACGGTTCTAGAGAAGAGAACTAGGAAAATGCCAAAAGCCCAAACTTAGGAAAACATTTGGTGAGGTATTGTGCAAGGTGGAGACTTGTTAGTGTATAGGTGAGTTTAAACTCATGAGTTAAATTTGTTACGAGAGGACTATATGCATATGATAAGGACGTCATAATTTTTTGTACCTTGGGTGTCTGATCTAGGACCATCAACCAATCTTGTGAAAAAAATTAACAAGAACAACTTCTCAAAGATGAAAATGAGAAAAATGCATCAAAAGGTAAGGGATTTGTTAGAAAGCTTGAAAAATCAAGTTTGTGAGGGATGAGATTTGTGGAGAGGAACATGTTGAGATATTTATGGAGAATATCATGGATCTTGAAATGAACCACAATATTGTAATTTCCTTTGTAAATTGTAGCCTTTGGGCATTGAAAAGAGGTGACCATTAGAATGAATAATTGGCCAACCAAGCCACCAATAGATGCTATGTAATAATTTAGTTGGTTTAATTCACAAATTTTGTTTTCTACTTTATGTAATGGTGATTTAATGCATTGATTTCCTGATGGATAGATCCATTGACTTTGTTTGATGAATTAATGTTACATGTAGACCATAGGGTTCTTCAGTTTGAAGTGGAAGCAAGGATGAGTTGAGTTTGTGGGCTCATAATCTGCAAGTGCTAGTAGTGGGAACATAAGAAAACTTGAAATGATAGCCCCCCATTAACTGTTTGCGTCATTTGAGAAACGAATGGGGATCACAATAGCCATGCAACAACTTATATGTGAATGGAAGCAATTTTATATTTTCTTTGGAGATACGTGAAAATTTCGTAACTAAGAACTCCACTAATTTATTTCTTTTGTGCTTTCACATAGGTGCCTCAATCTCTAGGAACCCAATTGGTTTATTTTGTTACAAGGATGCAACTCGAGGGAAGGTCACATTGCAATGGAACAACCATAGTTGACTCCAAGAAATTATATTGTTAAACAATTAGAATATGTTCCATCTTCAGAAGTAAATCAACTCTTTTTGGTTCTTCAAGCAAAGGTTGTCATTTGCATTTTTAATGGTTTTTGGCCAATGTTTGAAGATTTACCTCAATGTATGACATGGTCCCAAAATTGTGGTATTTATGTTTGTTTAAAAGGTTTTTTCATTGTTTGGTTCAATTCCCAAGAAGATATAGAGAAAGTTCTGAAGGAAAAGCCTTGTTTTTATGGAAGAGCAAGACTTTTCATCACCCCTTGGTTTCCAAAGTTTAATTCCACAATAATGGTGGTAAGAAAGGTATTGGTTTTGGGTAAGGTTTCCAAACCTCCCTCTTCCCTTTTGGCATCATAAGACCTTACAGGGAATCAAGAAAACTTTAGGTTCCTTTAAAAACATGGATGATGAAAGAAGCAAGAAATTGTTATTCACCTTTTCCCATATATATGTAGAAATAGACCTAAGAAAGGGTCTACCTAACTGCATCTTGCTCAATCATAAATATTTCCAATGGATTCAAATTTTGGACTATGAAAACATGACACTTAGATGCCACACATGTTTTCAAACATGACATATTTAGGACTTATTCCCTATCGCAAAGAAGATACAAAAAAGGAAAAGGTATCAGAACACTAACAAAAAAGGTTGGCAACGTGTTGATTTGTAACAAGAAGGGGAAATCAAGGAGGAATTTTCAATTTTGTTCAAAATAATAATATAATACTATCCAGGTTGATGGTGAACATGCACCTAATGTTAGTTTTCTAGTGCTACGAGGACAAGCACGAATTTTGTACTATGGATAATTACTTCTAATGATATTTTGCACTTTCTAGATTATCATTAAGCAATTACACTTCAAAAAATTAGACTATAAATGCAATATAATAATTCAACAATAGATATCATGATCAAATAGTAAATACCACAGATTTTTCACCCAGGAAACCCAACCTTGGTAAAAAAACCCAACAATCTCTTCTTAGAGAAATTATTGTTCAATTCAACAGATGGTACAATTTGATTTTCAGTCAAATTTGGTCAATCTGACCACATAAATTAGCTAGGTAAAACATGGTCCAAAATGCCCACAAAATTAGCCAAAATATTGCCCAAATAAATCAATAAACTCTACCCAAACTTCAGTCAAACAGTGCCCATAAATTTTGTTCAATTCTACCTTAGAAAGTATTATTCAATTATGGTGAACTTTTCCTTAGAAATTTTAGTCAAACTACGTCATACAACCTATGGTCAACTCAGAAAATTTGGTCAACTTTTAGCATAAAAAATGTGTTCAACTTTATGATTAACTCAACTAGAAAGAATTACAGTCAACCCTCCAGAAATTACGTGAAATAGATTATAATAGAGCTTGGTCAACATTAGTCAAACATATTAGAGAGCTCATTCAAACTCCAAATATCTTTTGTCTCTTTCCTTCACATGTGTGAATAGAAGATATCATTTTTTTTTGGTTTGAATTAATGCCAAGGTAGGTCAAATGATGTATTTATATTGGCAAAATCATGTGGGTTTTGACGAAGGGTTAATTAACCTATTCAATTAGGGGGGATGGCATGACTGTTCCAAGTTGACATTAATTAAAATTATCTTTTCTTTATTTTTATTTGAATACCGATGTAGCTATGAAAATTAAACACTCCCTCTTTGATAGGGAGGTATTATTCTTAACTTATTCAGATGTCCGCTTTGTTAAAAAAAATATCCTTCTCTAGAAAATATTGAAAGAGCTAACTATGCTTATGTATCCATCCACTAAATGTTGAAATAATCCTACATTAACATCATGCGAAGGGATCTAGTTTCCTACTAGTCAACTCTCCTTTGCAAATGGATCTACTTACCCACTAGTCAAAGGCCTTTTGGGTTCACACAAGCCTTTTGGCCTTCTTGGGACAAGACTAGTCCTTGTTCACCAACTATCCAAGATGTCACCTAGAACTTGGTCAACACCTATGACCTACAATGAAAACCTAGGTTATTACCATTCATGAATGCCAATTGAATGGTAATAAAATTCCCAATTCTAAAGGAACTCACTCTACCCACTAGCTAAATACCTCTTGGAAATTTAGGGGAGCACACTAGGCTTTGATGCTCTTTGGCCCATTCTCGATAGATACATTACATGGCCCTTAGTCAATACTTTTGATATTTCAATATCCTAACCTAAGGATAATGTTTGCCCCTTAATGCTACAATATCAACACTCCCTCTCAATGAGGGAGGCATTCTAAGCCACTCCAA
>APFE030200753.1:60907-77276 GCA_000404065.3 Pinus taeda | reverse complement strand
GTCTATGGAGACTTTCCCAGTGAAATGCAAAAGCAGTTTAAAATGGTAAGAATAGACCTTATTGTACCTTCCTTCACAGGTCAAATATTTCTATATGCAGGTGAGAAGAAGAGCATAATGTTCCTTGACATAATTTCTGGGCACTGCTTTTGTTAATTCTTCATTTACATATGCCTCCTTTAAAAACTCCTTACAAGGATTCATATCAAACTTAAAATTTTTAAACCATTCTTCCCGTCCTCTTGGGATCTCTGTCACAGCAGATATTACTTTTGGAGAAACCTGTACTTCTAGCATAGCTATCTTTGAATTTAAACCAGTGAAGTTTAGCGCAAATTCTTTAGTTACCTGCGCATGTCCTCCTTGTAGCTTTTTGCAAAAGTTCCAGCACTCGGCATCTTTAAACGCTTTCTTCACGCCTTCATCCCTCAATGCTATGTCCAGGCCTTCAGGTTCAGTCCTCTGACATTTATCGGATCTGTGCTCTTTTCTCTCCATTTTCCCTTCGAGATCTTCACACACAAAGTCTAACAGCTCCGGTCGAAATGGTGATTCAGCTCTTTTTTATTTCAGCCTCACTTGTAATCAGGCTTGCTTGAAATCAGCCTTGCTTGAAATTCAAATTCTTTCATTGAAACACTTCAATACATAATCAGGCAGACTTATCACTCATGCAGCACTTACGACCATCATTAAGGTCTATGCACGGTAAAATCTCTTGGGAATGATATTTCTGTGCATATCAACAATCTATTGGTGGAGTAGTTGCAAATGAGCGTTTAAACGTGATACAAGAGGTACACAAACTGACATGAGTGGACACAATTGATGACTCACCTACGGACTTGACATTTCGAGAAATATTCGCTGCAAAATGCATGAATCCATGATTTCGCAGTGCTGTTAGTTATAAATTCTAATGATGCGCTGCGAAACTGCCTAATCATGACGTGCTGCGAAACTGGCAAATGAGATTACGCTGCGAAATCACTAAAAGACACGGTGACTCGGATAAGACAAGACATGACTATGGAACAATGATGGGTGGAGGAGAACCAATAGGAGTCGAGTATGGTTTTAGTTAAAAACTTTTAAAACTCCATACCCTAAGTGAGAAAACTAAAATGAAATCAACTTTAACACAGACCTTTGTCATCAGACTAGGACAGACAATTATATGCATCAAATTTTTAGTTCTAAGTGATAACAGAACTTAAGATTTGGAAACAATTAAATTTAACTTCCCTTTTCCAGGACCATATATAAGTGAATTCACAAAACCTGAGATTTGGATTATGGAAACACTTAAATTTCACCTCATTTATTAGGATTGGAAGTTCCCTGAGATACAAACATGTAGCATTAAGGATATACTTTTCTTGTTTAAGGACAATGTTCAGTTTATAAATACTGATACAAGAATCCTTGTATACATGCCTGACACAATTATTTGGTCACAACTAATGAAACTCAACTCCATCAATACATAACAAACAAGGTAGAATGTAAAAGAGCATTACTTTTCAACATATACTCTGGCAAAAATAAACATCTATACAGTCATATAAAGTTGTCACCACACCAAAGAAGGAATTAAAAACCAAAATAAAAATAGGAACATGCTTAGATTGTTATGGTTACTCTAACAAAATGTTAAATAGGATCAATATGTTAATATGGAAAATAGTGTGGTTGATTATGATTTATTGAGCCCAAGGGGTTAGCCCAACCGAATGTCATTAATGTTATTTGGTATTTGGCTAGTTTTGTGTTGGAAGGTGCCCTGTTTGAAATCCCTTGGGTGAGGTGCACTAGTAAATGCAAATAGGTTTACTAGGGATGCCATCCATGAATGTGGGGAAACATCCATTGGGATTCCCTAGAGAGTTTTTCTTGGAAAGAATAAAAATAGGATTTCCTAAAGAGAAATTTTGAGATGCATACAGTGTACACCTGTAAAATCAACTCTATAGAGACAACCATAAAAGAAGGAAAAATGCATATGATTTTACCTATGTTCCCTCATTTCCCCTACCGCCTTGTGAAAAGTGAAAATATGCTACTCTTAACCTTAAAAGAAAGGATGAAAAAAATAGTGAATTTTGAACCAGTCCTCCTTGTGTGGAAGAAGACTAAAAGTGGGGTAGAAATGCGGCGAGGTTAGAAATGAAACATACCTAGGTGCCATTAATGGATTGAAGAGGTAAAATCTTAACTCCCAACTCTCTTTAATATCATTTTCCCTCCCGCCCCGTGAAAAGTGAAAATATGCTACTCGTAAACTTAAAAGAAAGGATGAAAAAAATAGTGAATTTTGATCCAGAGATCTGAGGTGTGTGTACCCCTCCCTGTGTGGAAAAAGAAGAAAAGTGGGGTGTAAGTGCAGCAAGGTTAGAAATGAAACATACCTGGGTGCCATTAATGGATTGAAGATCCAATGGTGTGGGATCTGAGGTGTGTGTACTCCTCCCTGTGTGGAAGAAGACTAAAAGTGGGGTGGAAATGCAACGAGGTTAGAAATGAAACATACCTAGGTGCCATTAATGGATTGAAGATCCAATGGTGGGGTTCGATATCGGTCTAATACTGGTAAAACCATAATTCACAACACTCTTCAATCTCATTTTCCCTCCCACCCTATGAAAAGTGAAAATATGCTAGTCTTAAACTTAAAATAAAGGATGAAAAAAATAGTGTATTTTGAACCAGTCATCCTTTTCTAGAAGAAGACTAAAAGTGGGGTGGAAATGCAGCGAGGTTCGAAATGAAACATACCTTCGTGCCATTAATGGATTGAAGATCCAATGGTGGGGTTTGATATTAGTATGCTACTAGTAAAACCTTAATTAACAACTCTCTTCAATCTTGTTTTCCCTCCCGCCCCGTGAAAAGTGAAAATACGCTACTCGTAAACTTAAAAGCAAGGATGAAAAAAATAGTGAATTTTGAACCAGAGATCTGAGGTGTCTGTACTCTTCCCTGTGTGGAAAAAGACTAAAAGTGGGTGTAAATGCAACGAGGCTAGAAATGAAACATACCTGGACACCATTTGAGGTGTCTGTACTCTTCCCTGTGTGGAAGAAGACTAAAAGTGGGTGTAAATGCAACGAGGTTAGAAATGAAACATACCTGGACACCATTAATGGATTGAAGATCTAATGGTGGGGTTCGATATCAATCTGTTACTAGTAAAATGTTAATTCCTGTAAATGTAGCGAGGTTAGAAATGAAACATACCTAGGTGCCATTAATGGATTGAAGATCTAATGGTGGGGTTCGATATCAATCTGCTACTAGTAAAACCTTAATTCACAACTCTATTCAATCTTGTTTCCCTCCGCCCTGTGAAAAGTGAAAATATGTTACTAGTTTTCCCTCCCTCTGCATTATGAAAAGTGAAAATTTAATTCACAACTCTCTTTAATCTCATTTTCCCTCCTGCCCTGTGAAAAGTGAAAATATACTACTTGTTTTAGAAAGTAAATTAAGATTGGAATTAAGAGGGCTTTGTTACATCAAAATTAAGGTTCAATTTTTTCAAAAATGTTAAAATTTCCCTCCCTAAAAAAACAATAAATACAATATTTATAGAGTATAGAGTCTATGTGTAGGTGTAATGTAAGTATGTAAACAATTCTAAATATGGGCTTAGCTAAAAAATAATAGTAATAATAATAATAAAATTCAAAAGTATGGGGATGAGTGCAAAAATATAAATGTTGGCTCAATTAATAATAAAAATAATAAAATTCCATTTATTATATTTTGATTTTGTTATTAACTTGTGAATAGGTTTTGTTAAAATACCATGAGCCAATACCATGGCTTATCAATACCTCAAGCCCAAAAACCATAACTTATTTCAGAAACAAAATATTTTATAACAATATGACAAGATTCTTAACCATGGATATTGACCCCCCACTTTACAGTGGATATTATTAACTTGTAAAAAATTGGTTTTGTTATAATACCATGGGCCAATACTATGGCTTATCAATACTACATGCTCTAAAACATAACTTATTTCACAATCAAAATATTTTATAACAATATGAAAATATTCTTAACCATGGATATTCATTCTCACTTTACCATGGATATTATTAACTTGGAAATAGACTTTGTTACAATACCATGGCCCAATACCATGGCTTATCAATATCACATGCCCAAAAATATAACTTATTTCAAAATAAAAATAATTGATAAGAATATGATAGGATTCTTAATAATGGATATTCAGCCCCGCTTTTTCATTGATATTATGAACTTGTGAATATGTTTTGTTACAATAGCATGGGCTAATACCATGGCTTATCAATACCACATGCCAAAAAATCATATCTTATTTCACAATCCATGGATATTATTAACTTGTAAATAGGCTTTGTTACAATACCATGGGCCAATATCATGCCTTATCAATACCACATGCCAAAAAACCATAACTTATTTCACAATAAACATATTTTAATTTAATTTAGTTTTATAAAAAAAATTATTTGAAGGTAATAGGAAAAGGGTTGTAATTAGTTTTGAGATATATATAAACCCTCTATACTCATGACTACTAAAATTATTCCCATATAAATTAAATTAAGGTTTTAATAAAATTAAAAATGAGAATACTTTTGTATTTAAAGATGTGAAATTTATATAATACACATATTAGTAAGAACCAACATAGATCTATCTTAACTAAGGATCTAAGTGATGATAGCAAGCAAAGTGAAGGGAAGAGTGGGGGAGGGAGATAGTGACAAAGATGGAGGCTGGAGAGAGAGAGAGAGAAATAAAGAGAGAGTGAGAAAGTGATGGGGGGAGATAGAGAGAAGGAGGTAGGAAGAGAGAGAGGGAAGAGAGAAGAAGAGAGTGGGGGAGAGAGAGGGAGGAAAGAACTAAGGCATAGGAAGATAGAGGTGGAGAGAGAGGGAGGAAAGAACTAAGGCATAGGGAGATAGAGGTGAATAGAGAGAGAGGGAGTGACAAGGGATAGATGGATAGAGAGAGAGGGAGAGAAGAGAGGAGGGGAGAGAGAGAATAGGTGGGGATAAAGATAGGGAGAGAAGGGAAAGAGAGAGAGAGGGAGGCACAAAGATGGAGGTGGGAGAGAGAGTGAGGGGGGGAGACAGAGGGAGGTGAGAGAGAAAGGGAGAGAGAGGAGAGAGAGATGAATTTAGAGGGGGGGAGAGAGGGAAGGAAGAAGAAAGACATAGAAGGAGAAAGGTATAGAGAGAGGGAGTGACAAGGGAGCGATGGAGAGAGGAGAGATAGAGGGAAGAGAGAGAGGTGGAGAGGAACAGGTAGGGAGAGAGAGATAGATATGGAGAGAGAGAGTGTATGTTTGGGGGGTGAGATAGAGAGAGGGAATAAGAAATATACACATAGATACAAATAGATATTATATAGTATTATATAACCAACCTAGATCCATCTTAACCTGGATCTATCAAGCGCCAAAAAAGAGGTTTGCACATCGAGAGATTGGATCCCTCTCAGCGCTTGATAGATCTAGGTTAAGATGGATCTAGGTCGGCTTAATAAGTTTGTAGTTGTATTTGTTAAACTAACAATTTTTTTTTATGGTTGTGTTTGAAAACAATTTTTCCATATATGGTGTATTTTTCATAATAATAATAATCTAATTTTAATTTAATTTTAAGCTTACCTTTTTTATGCAATGATTTGGTTTTTAGTTTATACAGATAGACATATTATAGTTTTGGAATTTGAAAAGGAAACATGTGCTCTTAACTTGGTTTTATTGAAAACATTTAAGTGTAAGAAAGAAACATGCCCTCTTAACTTGGTTGTTTTAAAAACATAAGTGTTCTTGTATACTAGGTGGGTGCAAACAAGAGAGAGTATATCGTAAGTGGATTAAATAGTTAAAAACAAATGTTAGTTAAGGAGAAAGTTACAAAAATATAACAAATAGGCTAGGGTTAGGATATTACTATTTTGGGACATCTAAAGTTGAAGGTACATTTTATAGAGGTGTAGTCTAAGACCTTGGGTGTAGGGCACATATTATGGGTATCTTGGACTTTTGGTGTGCGTTAGTGGTGTCAACTAGTGGTGGAGTGTCCAACCAATGAATAGGCAAAGTTTTTCATTTACAAGGTTGGGATCAATCAAGTATTCTCCCTCTCTACCCAACTCTAAGATGAGTAGTGTGCATAATGGACTTATTATTGTAACAAATTGAAAATATTTTCTTATCTTTAAGTTCAAGGGCTTGAAGTGGCTGCCTCAACCTACAAATCTTTAAAGGAACTATGTGTTTTTCAATTAAACCCTTGTGGTCAAGGAGCTGCAAAAGAGGAAGGCCTTTTGGATATTTTTAAGGGGTTGTAATGACGCTCGTCTTGTGGTAAATATGTAGATATGATGCTAATGGTCTTGATCTTAGTACATTCACATATGTAATGTAAATATTTTCCTATCACCTTGCATTGTGTAAATATGATAAATATTTTGTGGTTACCCTGATGTACCTGTTGAAGTTCCACTTGCATGATTATGGGAAACACCTCTGAATTATCCTTGTGTACATGGGGAAGATCATAATTACTCTATGCGATAAAAACACCTAGTAATATTTTCACATGGAACACTATATAATAAACTTAACCCTAATATATTAGTGAAGAACAAGTAACTAGCTAGACTCTAGAAGGGTTTTTGGATTGATTGTTAGTGAAACTCATTGTAGTTAGGTGTGCCAATGTGTGATGAGTGTTAGTGAGTGCTAGGGAAACACAAGGGAGCACTAGGTCAAAATGCATGGAAATGAATGAATAAGAGTGTGTGACAGGGAGTGTCAATGAGTTCCAGGTGTGGTAAGAGGGGAGTGACATGGTATGCTAAGCAGCACTAAGTCATTCTAGCATGCCAAAGTGACATGAAACCAATATGTGCTAGGTGCCAAGGTGTGCCAAATAGTGCTAGGAAGTATTAGGTTATGTTATGGAAACACAAGGGAGCACTAGGTGAAAATAATGAATGCAAATGAATGATTAAGAGTTTGTGACAGGAAGTGTCAGTGATTTCAGGGTGTGCTAAGGAGGGAGTGACATGGTATGTTAGGCAGTGCTAAGGCATTCTAGAGGCCAGGGAAACATGACAAGATGTGTTAGGTGCTAATGTGTGTCAATGCATGCCAGGGAGAGTTATGGAGTGTCAGGGAAAAACAAGGGAGCACACGTTTCAAATGCATGGAAATGAATGAATAAGAGTGTGTGACAGGGATTGTCAGCAAATTCTAGGTGTGTTAAGGAGGGAGTGACAAGGTATGCTAGGTAGTTCCAAGGAATGCTAGAGTGCCAAGGCGACATGACAAGATGTACCAAGTCCTAGGGTGTGCCAATGTGTGTCAGGGAGTGCCATGAGAACACAAGGGAGAACTAGTTCAAATTGCATGGAAATGAATAGATAAGAGTGTGTGATAAGGAGTGTCAGCAAGTTCCAATTGTGTTAAGGAGGGAGTGACAAGGGTATATGCTAGGCAGTGCTAAGGCATGCTAAAGTGTCAAGACATGTTAGGGAGTGGTATGGTCTATTAGGGAGTGGAAAATCATGCCAAGGAAGGCAAGGGATGATAATGTGTGCCATGTAGTGCCAATGGATTGTTATACATGCTAGATGTTATGGCATGTGAAGATGTAAACTATGTTGCTTAGTTGTTTTATGGCCACTATTGGATGTGAGCCTTGACTTGGTAACTTGTTAAGTGGGATGAATTAATATTGGACATGAGAAGCCTACGATGATTTATAGTCCATTAGGGGAACAAGGCATAGTCTAGTTGTAGTACATGTAACTTGGTAAAGTTGTTGTAGTCGAGGCAGGACTTGGTTGGGTTCCTAAGTCTAAAAGAAAATAAGGGTAGTTATGAGGGAATGATAATTAAGGAGTGCCATGGCATCCAAGGAATGAAAAGGAATGCTTACATATGCTAGATAGTGTCAATGCATGTCAAGGAGTGTTTGGGAGTGTCAGGGAATCATAAGGGAGAACTAGGTCAAAGTGCATGGAAATGAATGAATAAGAGATTATGCCAAGGAGTGTCAGTGAATTCTAGGTGTCCCATGGGTGAAGTGTGTTAGGAAAATTTCATATTAGGACTTGTAGGAGGAAAGCCTACGATTGTGATAAGAGGATGGAAAAAGTAGTTTGAGACAAAGGGAGACTTTTTTCTAGGCACAACACTATTTTTTCAATGACTTGGTTAGGTTCCCAAGTCACAAAAAATGTAAGGTTAAATATGAGGGCATGAAAACTAGGGAGTGTGAAGGTGTGTATGGAATTTCAGGAAGTGCTAACACATGTTATAAAGTTCCAAGGAATGTTAGGC
Organism: Pinus taeda; assembly: GCA_000404065.3. NCBI lineage: Eukaryota > Viridiplantae > Streptophyta > Pinopsida > Pinales > Pinaceae > Pinus > Pinus taeda. Next base: position 68,917 of record APFE030200753.1, on the reverse strand, counting down.
ATGTCAAGACATGCCAAGTGCTAAGGCATGCCAATGTGTGCTAGGTTCTAGGATGTGGCACCAACACATGCTAGGGATTACCAAGGAAACACAAGGGAGGACTCATTTCAATTACATGTAAATGAATGAATGTGTGTGAGATAAGGAGTGTTAACAAGTTATAGGTGTGCTAAGGAGGGAGTGACAACATATGATAAGTAGTTCCAATAGACGATAGAGTGCTAGGAAATCCTACTAAGATCTGACAAGTGCCATGGTGTGCCAATGTGTGCCAAGGAGTGTTAGGGAGTGTTAGGGAAACACAAGAGAGCACTAGGTCATAATGCATGGAAATGAAGGAATAAGAGTGTGTGGCATGAAGTATTAGTGAGTTCCAAGTGTGTTAAGGAGGATTTACAAGGCATGCTTGGCAATGCTAAGCAATGCTAGATTTCTAGGGCGATATGCAGCCAAGATGTGCCAACACGTGTAAGGAAGTGTTAGCTAGGAGTGCAAGGGAAACACAAAGGAGAACTATGTCAAAATAATGGAAATGAACAAATAAGAGTTTTTGATTAGAATTTTCAGTGAGTTCTAGGTGTGATAAGGACAAATTGACAAGGTATGCTAGGTAGTGTTAAGGCATGCTAGAGGCTAGGGCGACATGCCAAGATGTCATAAGTGCTAGGGTGTAACAAAACCTGTCAAGGAGTGATAAGGAGTGCTAGGGAAACACTAGGGAGAACTAGGTAAAAATTCATGGAAATGAATGAATGAGAGTTTGTGACCAAGAGTGTCAGCGGTGTCTAGGTGTGCTAAGGAGAGAGTGACAAGGTATACTATGGTGGTGCCAAGGAATGTTAGAGTGTTAAGGCAGTAGGCCAAGATGTGTCAAGTGCTAGGGCGTGCTAGGGAGTCTTAGGGGGTGTCAAGGAAACATAAGGAAGCACTAGTTCAAAATGCATGGAAATTAACGAATAAGAGTGTGTGAGAGGGAGTTTCAATGAGTTCTAGGTGTGTTAAGGAGGGAGTGACAAGGTTATATGCTAGGAAATGCCAAGGTATGCTAAACTACTGAGGCATGTGAGGAAGTGCCACGGTGTGCTAGGGAGTGTCAAAGCATGCCAAGGAATGTAAGGGATGTTAATGCATGCCACATAGTGCGCAGGCATTCTAAGACATGTCAGGTGCTATGGCATGTCAAGATGTAAATTGTGTTTCTTAATTGTTTTAGATCAAGGTTGGATGTGATGAGCCTTGTCTTGGTAACTTGTTAAGTGGGATGAGTGAGATTGTACATGAGTACCGTAAGATGAGTTACAAGTAGTCATTAGGTGAACAAGGCATATGTTGAATTTCCATGACACATGAGAATCTGGGTTTGGCCTTAGAATTTTTTATGCGAACACACTCAAGTGCCACAACACATCTAATATGCAGAACGAAATCTGCCATGAAAGAAAAAGTAATGGATTGAATGCACATAGTTTAGGGTCTGCACATCTTCATATGTTAATTCTTATTATTGTGATATACAATATCCATTTATATGTTTGGTGCGAGACTCCTATGGAGATTTCTATCTAACAACAACATCTTTGTGGTAAAAGGTGTATTTTCAGAGGTTCCTCCATCAAAAATAGAAACCAAAAGGGACTTTACAATGCACACAGATGAAGAATTAAGAATATTGTTATCTATGAGTGCTGATGTGCAGGTATGGGACAAAATTACACAGGCAACAAACCTTTCTGTTCAACCAATCAAGATCTAAAAAGGAAAATGTGTGATTATATATACATGAGTGATAGTATTTGGAGAAATGCCAACCTAACACACAAATTTGTTGACATTTTGCTAGAGCTGACCTATAATTGTTCTTAAATTTAATAAACATGTAAAATAGGACTAACTTTTCAATACAAAATATAAATTGATAGGAACATGGCCAAATTGTGAAAGTGTAAAAATTGGTATGGTTTAAAGGGAACGATCCCTTTGAAAAGCCTTAAATGTGGTAATGAAGGTTGAGCCTCATTCTAGAACCCCTTTGGGCATCCATCTTAGGAATTGCTATAAGATGCAACACTTTAGAATAATTTTTGTAGCAGTGATGTCAACACTTGTATAGTGACATGGGGTTGGAGTTGGCTTTTCAAATCTCATTGGTCTACTTTGGAACTTCCCTAGGGTGATGTCTTAGATGATTTGGAGTACGAGGGCATGATTTGATATTTAGTTTGCATTGAAGAAGATTTGGAGGCTATATTCTGCAGAAAATCCCCTTGTTCGGGAAGCACATGCCATTGAAGAAAGTAACAGTAAGTACACAGATTTGAAACTCAAATCACATTACTATTTATTACTCTTTGAAACAAGAAATAGCTAAAAATTTCAAACGCTGCTATTCACTTTTCCTTTAGTCTGGAAGGTACAATTAATCTGGAAACATGTACAACAATGTCTCAACTTTCTTATCTCCTAATTCTAACACACCTTCCTTGCATGGATAGACAAGACAATTAAAGTTTGTTGCTAGTGAATATGATATGAGATATGCAAACATGCTTCCTTAGCTAAGGCTGAGAATTAATAACTAGGGAAGTGCTCCTTTTAACTGTACATGCAAAAACTAAATAAAGTAAGGAGTTTTGCTACTCCATGTGCCAGAAACAAATCCACTACCTAAGGTAAGTGCTTTTCTCGGAACAAGATATTAAGGTTTCAGAAACTTTGTTGCTTCCTTCAAGAGAGGAGTATGCCAAATAGAACTAAGCTATCATGCACTATCCTCCCAATTCATTCACCTTTAACAAAAATCTTGTGCCCATAAAAAGACAAGAGACCAATAAACAATAGAATTCGCTCACCAGCTAGAGATCCTTATGCTCAAACAACGAGATAATAAGGGAATTTCGACTATGGTGGAATATTTCAGCACCGAAATTGACAAGAGATAGAAGGGGTAAAAAATTATCAGACTTAATGCTCAAGAAATGAATTAATCCACATTTGGTGATCCAAAATGAATTCAATCCTTCTTTATTTATAGATTTTTTAGAGAGGTTTCATATTCTTAAGTAATTAATTAAACCTTACTCCAAACCCCAAATTTGGGTTTTCTAAGCCCAGTTTCCCCAAAAATTGCCCAATAATGGGTATTTTGGGGTTTCCCCCCTTTTATGTAGGACTATAGTCTACGGGGATGGATAGGATATTACGTCCCATTCGTCCTCAATTTGTAGAGGACGTTACATGGCACCTAATAATATAAACATTGCTTTAGTTTAGGAGGTAATAACTAAATTCTTATTTCTTTCCACATAGGACATACATCTTGCGAAAATGATCATGGGGTACAAATACTACAAAATGCCTAAATCTTACTAGCATTGTCATAGTCCAAGAATAAAAACCCTTTCAAGTGAAACAAGGTCAGTACCACATACTACAAGCACAAATGAAAAATTCAAAAACAATATACTTATTCAATAAAAGAATGATGAATCATATTAGCGCACTTTAAATTTAATAGCTCTTGAGTTGCAGTGACAATCAAAATTTCTCAGGTTGGATCATAATTAAGTACTCAATGTTGTTTTGGGTCCAATTTGGGGAAAAGGAGGAGCTCTTGGTGACAATGGGTTGATCAAGCTTTTCAGAAGGGAGCTCTGCTATACTTTTCAACATACAAGACATTCATTCTAGTGGAGGATATATAGAGAAGCCTTTAATAAGGACCTTTCCAAGATCAATTTGGAGGAAAATCCATTTTCAAAGCTTAAACATAGTTCTAGATTCAAACAAGAGTAGTCATTTTTCAAAACAATTGTTAATTCCCAAGAAATTGGAGCCAAGCTGACATGTTGACCATTTATTCTTCTATTGGACAAGGAATCATTTATGAAAATTCCTTGGCCCTTTGATCTAGTATTTGATGTAAATCTCTTGATTAGAAAGGTAATAAGAGATGAAGTTTATATTAAGGAAAAGGGAAAAGTAGAGGGCCAGTTAATAATTATCTCTAAAAAACTCTCAATACAATCCTAACATATTTGAAATGGAAAAGCATAACTCTGTGGTTATTTTCTGCTTTAGAAACTTTGCTAATTTCCATGATTGAAGCATGTATTCATGCCTTGAAAAGAAGCTCACAAATGCTTTTGATATTGGTTGAAGCAAAGAAAATGTGCAAAGTTACACTCACATAGAGGTATGGAAAAAAAGTATGTGGAGCTTGTTGTCCCAAACTCTAAACAAAGAATGGACAAAAGGTGAAAAAACCAAGTCAAAATGTAGGTGTAGCATTTTTAATGTAGAGGTAGGTGTTAACTCCACACTCTACAGAGAAGGCTTTGTGGCACAAGTGACACAAAGGTTTGCATGTAGAAATTTGGATTAAAAGGAGTGGAGCTTGATGCTACATGTCCACTATTACCCCACTTTCTATATGAGTTATAGGAGATAAAAATAATGAGATACGAGAGATATAGAGTAGATATTATTGTTATCAAATTTAATAAAAAATATTACTATGTCTTCCTCGACATAAAAGAAACATCTTCCATAAAATATTTTCTCCATGAACCTGATTTAAAATGAATATCTTTCGTTGATGCACCTAGCCACAAATAAAAATGATGCCGATGGGCCAATTTCAGTTTAGAAAATTCACAATTAGTTTCAATTGTAAGATCTCCTATTTTTAGTTCAGATATCAGTTACAAGAAATGAAACAAGACTCGCTGATCAATCGTGATTAATCACGAGTCGGAATCTACTGACTCTCCAAACGATCCGATCTAAATATTTGTGATTCAAACTCACATTGACCAAGTTTAACTCATGGTCAATGCAAGTTTGACTTGAGACTTGCCGATTAAAGCAGATTCCTGTGATTGATTCCAATTTATTCGATTTTAAACCTTGACTTGACGAGCACAAGTTTTTCAAGTTTAGGTATGTTGCATTGCTAAAAACTAAATGTCAGTCATTCCAAAATTTATTTCTCATTTCTCAGGCCCAAAAAACATACGTTGAGACCTTCATTAATCAATCACTACTCACTATTACACAGTCCAGACTCAATATTAGGGAACCGCCAAGGTGAGCCTAAGTCCAAACTCCATATCGGGTAGTCACCAATGTGTGCTCTATCCATACTGCATATCAACCCTTGGGTAGTCGCACGACACCTTCAGCGTGTGTTACCTTTAGGCTTAGCCACTTCATTATTCAACAATCAAGGTACATTGGCACTTGGCTTAAATAATAGGTATATTACTATATTGAAGTTTCAATGTCGTTTTCAATGGCAAGTTTCAAGTTTCACTATTCAGCAATTGAATGTTCTGTGTATTCCTCTGGTTATGACTTTTCAACCCTATAAATGAGGCTTAAATAGATTTAAAAAATTCACTAAGAAATGGTTCCATACCAACCATCGACCAAGTCATCAAGCATTCCTTCCTTGGTTGATGTCTTGCTAACTTTAAAGGCTTTAACCATGCATTCACAACTTTGGGTATTTTTGCTCTTCCAGAATCTATTATTGATGTATTGGTTTAGTTGTCTTATGCTAAACGAACTTGCAAATTCAATATTACAATGCAATATATGTTGATAATACTTCCTTTAGGTAGCATTTCCTCATATATACCTAATTGTGTTTCAAGGACATAATGATATATTAGGTCAAAATGTGCTTGTGTTGCTAGACAGACTCCTCTTTGATCCTTAACAAAACAACATATCCTTTAAACCAACCCGCTTTTTTACAAAGTTATATATCGCATTTTTAATTTTAACTTTTTATTGTATTTTATAGGAGTCAAATTAAATACAAGGCACAACTCCAAATCTAAACAAAAGCCGCAATTTAAACACAAGTCCAAAACAACAACAATGTCGAGGGAGAAGGACTTTTCTTGGGCTTATTGTGACAATATTCTTGGAGACCCTAATCTCCTTTGTAAACTTTGCAAAACGAAATGTAGTGGAGGAATTTATAGATTCAAGTACCACCTTGCACAAATACCTAGCCATGATATAGGTCTCTGCAAAAATGTTGACGAAAATGTCAAACACCAAGCAACCTTGGCCATTGATATATTGAGTTAGCATAATGTAAATAAATAAAAGCAAAAAAAATAAATAGGAACTCTTGGAGTTGACAATTTTTCTTCCACTACCCCATTGTCATCTCCCTCTGTTGAATCCTCAATGAAGTTCCCAAGTTTCCCACACATGCCTCCATGTCCAAGTCAAACACAAGGCCAAATGAATCCTCCTCCATTCAACATTGGAGGTGGAAACATAAACACCTTTTTTTCTCCCCGTACAAAACCCAGTTCCCAACCTACCTTGGATACCACTGGTTGGAAAAAACATATCCATAGTTAGGAAAGGAAGACCATTTCTAACTTTTGGTACTATTCTGACATAGCTTTCCACTATGTCATAAGTCCTTATTGGCAAGCTATGATTGATGCAGTTGATGTTGCAGGTCCAGGGTTCAAAGCTCCTTCATTAGAGAGAATTAGGACAAATTTGATATTAGAAAGTGTTGAAGAAGCCATGCTTATGCTATCTAAGTTTCGTTCATCATGGGTAGAAACAGGGTGCACGATCATGAGTGATGGATGGACAGATCAAAGGAATAGAAATTTAATAAATCTCCTTGTATCTTGTCTAGTAGGTACAATGTTCTCAAATCAGTGGATGCCTCAGACAAGGTTAAGAGCGCACAACTTATTTGTGAAATGATGGAGGAAGTCATTCAAGAAGTGGGAGAAGTACATGTTGTACAAATTGTTGGCATTATGTTTCTGGTATGGTTATATGTTACAGATGTTGTACTTGATGGCAACACCCATGGCATGGCTCTCAATATGATGAGAATTAAGAAGTACACAGGAGAACAATTCAGAAGATGCGTATCTGCAGGTACGCCGTGCAGGGACCACGTCCAGACACGCAGGTTACCCATTCATGAGGTGCATACCCCCAGTGCACACACTTCAAGGCAGTAAAGCGCGCTCACGTGGGGTTTCTTATGTTTAACCCTTGGTATTTAACCGACGGTATTGTATTATTATGGTTTTGGCCCGTGGTATTGATCCATGATTTGAGGAAGAGCTTGCCTATATAAAGCAAAGGAGATCATTTGGCTTGGGCATGCTTTTGGGTTGAATAGCTTAAGATCTGAAATATTGGGTTATTGTTTCAAAAGCTTGATCTATATGAAAGTGAAGTGGAAAGCGAATCTGTGAAGGGTGATCGCTCGAGCGCTTGATCAGATCTGGGCATCCGTCTAACTGTAGCATACTGGTGATCTGCAAACTCGGCCCTAATATGAAGTACGCAGGTGTTTAATGGTGCCTCTACGTGGGTACGCAGAGCAGAAACAGGCGAACTGTGTGGGTACGCAGAGCAGAAGAAGGGTGGCTGCGTGGGTACGCAGCGCCGAAACAGGCGACTTGCGTGGGTACGCAGAGTAGCAGTGGTTCAGGTGCATATGCACAGTAAAAGTACGTGGCATGATAGTCTTTCTGGGTGCGTGCCTACTGTGGCAGTGCGCAACGCGATAGTGGATCTGGGTGCGTACTGTACGCAGCACGGTAGAAGAAGCAGTGTGTGGCCACGCAGTGCAGCAGAAGGAACTCTGCAGGTATACGCAGAGAAGCAGAGGGTGAAGTGCGTAGCGACACAGGCCAAAGAAAGGAAAGTTGTGTATCTGTCTTAAGATCTTTTGTTGACTGACTTTTCTGTTGATAAGGTGTTCTGGGTTTAGTTTACTGTTATTGTGGATCTGGTTATCTGGGTGATTTACTGGTACTTGATGATCATTTGATGTTTATGGATCCAATTTGAAAATTTATGAAAGTGGTCCTTGAAAGAAAAGAAGTAGGGGGGTGTAGCTCCCTTCCAGGAGAGACTGGAAAACGAGAGAGGGTTGTAGCTCTCTGCAGGTTGCAGCCTGCGTACTGGCAAAGGACTGCACCAGTACAAGACCATTGTAAAAGGAGTTTC
>APFE030200753.1:13709-44116 GCA_000404065.3 Pinus taeda | reverse complement strand
CTTCCTCTACTAGGAGTTTGATTAAGCCATGGTGAGCTAACTACCCTGAATTTCTTGCTTGTACCTTGGTGCTGGAGTCAATGAGGGATTGAAGGAGAAAATAAGGGATACTAAGCTTTTGAGGTGCTGGCGTATCCATGCCATACCTCAAGTCATGGAGGATTCTGAAATCATAACCATAAACAATGATGTGCCTCCTCACATGAAAGCTAACCTCATCCCAGGGATATGGTTTACTAGCCCTTCTAATTCCATTTTTATCTTTCACAGGGGTTTCATTATTTTGGAAGAATTTCTTTGGCAGCCTGGCCCATGGGTTTTTCATCTTTACTCCAAGGCAGCCCAAGAGGAAGGGTAATGACCCTACTGATGAATTCTGGGGTTATTTCAATGGAGAGGCCTCTAATGGTTACAGTGGCATGTGTTCTTATGTGAGGGACCAAAGAGAGAGAAAATTGTTATGCAATTTCCTCATCAAACCCTCGGAATTTCTCAAAAAAGTTCATCTAGTTTGCCCTTGTGAATATGTCCACTACTTGGGGATGTGCATGGAGCCTAGTGGAGTTAGTGGGCTCCCTTCTCATAAACCCTCCTGTCATACTGCTTGTGCTTTCTTTAAAAAAGCAATATGGAGGTGGAGATAGAGAGTTTTTGAGAAAAATAAAAAATCAGAGGAGATTGTTTTTTTTTAAATAAACAAAAAATTATTTATGTATTTTCTTCCCTCTTAAAGACTTATTTCCTCCTAAGATTGAGACCACTTCTTTTATATATTGATATTCAACAAGGGTTATGCACAAAACCTACCTCTTCAGACTGAAATTTGTGCCAAAAACCGTGTTTTCTCCCTTCAAAATGGCTTACTGCCCCTCCTGTAGAAGCCCGATGTCCCTCCTGTAGATTTCCTATATATTTCCTGTAGGCGCTCCTGTAGAAAACGCCGAGAGCAAGAATATGGAGGAAATTGATGGAGGTTAGTGGTTACGAGGCTATGGGGGCACAAGAATACTAATGTGGTTGAGTTACGAGGAGAGAATGAAGAAAAGGTGGTGAGAATGCTCGGGGAGGAGTGCGCATTACCCTTTATGGATATTTTTAGTTATGAGTGTTGAGCTGGCAAGGCGTACGTTGGCCATATTCAGACCGTTGGTTCCCACCTGCTTTGTCAACATGGCCCCTCCTCGTAATCATCCCCCATTATTGTATCGGATTTCACACTTCCTCCCACTACCTATCCTTGGCATCTTTTGCTTGAGTTGACTATGCACACGTGTGGGTGACATCTCAGATGAGTGGAGTCAACTAGATGAAGGTGGCCAAGTTAACTGGCCACCTTTCCCTCGTTCAATCTCAACCATCTATTTTCCTTCATATGTTCTCTAATTACACAAATGCAAATAGAGGAGTGATTTAGTTACTTACCTGTGATCCGAGTGTATTGGTTGTGAGGTGTTGTGACTTTCTCTGCTGCATGCCTTCATTTTTTCTTCATGCATGTTGTTCTGCTTACTGATGTGTGGTTGTGTTCTTTTGTAGGTTCTTCCTTTTTTGGAGTTGAGCTACATGTTCCTTTCCAACCTGTAGATATGCACCCTTTTGCTGTTGGTGCTGCACTTCTATGGGATCAACTGCTACAGGAGCTCCTGTAGCTGCTTCTCCCCTTGAAACTTCAGCTTTTCCCTATGCTTGGAGCTCGAGAATAATTACAGAGGTTCAATGAATGATGGAGGGATAATAGGTAAGCTTCAGGCAAGGTTATTGGTGCCTTTTCCCTTTTTCATTTTTGTTTTAAACTGGAAAGCTATTTTTTCTGTGTTTTTTTCTTGGTGAGGGAAAAAAATGATGCATGGGGTGTTCTGCAGGCTTAGAAATGGTAGCAAGGAGGCTTGAAGGTGGCAAGAGGGATGATAAGTTCCTCATGAAGCTCTCCTGGTCCCTCAAACTGCCTTCTGTAGACATTTTTGGCTCTCTGTAAAGGAGCCTCTTGTGGAAAACACAGAGACCCCTATAGAAAACACAGTTTTGGAAAAAAATTATAGTGGGATGAAAGAGATGCCAAATATGATGGAGGAAGGTGTGGAGAAGGTGATATGGGTGCTGGTGTGAATGTCAGGGTTCCTTTGGCACCTTCTTCTGCTCCCTGTAGTCATCCTGCAAACTCGCAATGTAATAGAAATTCGTTTTTTTTTTTTTTTTTGAAAACAACTATGGTGCCTCAAAGAGGTTTTCGCCCTAATTGCCTGCCCTGGGTGCCTCCAAGGGAGGTTTTCACCCAGGGATATTATTCTTTTCTCCCTTTTTTTTTACATCATTGGGCCGCCTCAGAAGAGGTTTTCAACCCAATGATGGGACTCAAGCACCTCATGGAGGTTTTCACTTAAGTCCTTATTTTTTTATTTTTCTTTTTCTTTTTCTTCAGTGAGTGGGTGAAGTCGAGGCTAGGACATGCTCCACTACCATCACTGTCTTATTCAAATATTCAATAAACTCTCACTTGGAGAGGGCTTTCTTGTAGACTTTCAACCGATGTCCATTGACAAGCATGGGGATGGTTTCATCATCAATGGTTCTGATCAAAACTGTACCATTGTCATTGCATTTCTCCATAGTGTAGGGTCCTAGCCATATTGTCCTCAACTTGCCTTTGAAATCTTTGTATCTTAAATCATAGAGTAGTGCCCAATCTCCCTCTTGGAATTGCTTCTCCTTGATATTTTTGTCATGCCATATCTTTCTCTAAAGCTGAACTACCTCTGTATGGAGAAGGGCCTGCAATTTGTGTTCATCTAATCTATTGAGTTGAAGTAATATTTCCTTCTGTGCGTGGCTAAGGTCTAGCTCCAGCTGAGCTACCATCCTTAGGGTATTGAATTCAAACACTATTGACAGCAAAGCCTTCTTCCCATAGACCGTTCATAGGGTGTGAACCCTATGGTCATCTTCCATGTTGTGTTGTAGGCCCAAGTGGCCTCAACTAATCTGTCCGCCTAGTCTTTTCTGCTGCTACTCACTACCTTGGTTAGGATTCCTTCCAATCCTCTATTAGTGACCTCCACTTTCCCATTGGCTTATGGATGGTAAGGGGTGGAAGTCCTATGCTTGATCTTATGATGTGTGAGAAGGTCTTCAATTAAGCTAGAAGTGAACTGACTGCCTTGGTCTGTGACCAACTCTCTTGGATACCCGAATTTGTAGAATATGTTTTCTCTCAAAAACTCAGCTACTTTTTCTTTTTTTCTACTTTGATTGCTTTTGTCTCTGCCCACTTTGTCAGGTAGTCGGTGCACACAATGATGTACTGCTTCTACTTGGAAGGGGGGTTGATAGGCCCCACAAAGTCCATGCCCCACTTCTCAAATGGCTCAAAGGTCACTTGAGTTTGCATGGGAATTTCATCCTTTGGAGTGGGCTTCCCCATCCTCTGACACTAATCACGCTGGCTCATGTATCTCCTCACATCCTGATGAAGAGTGGGCCAGTAGTAGCCTGCTTGCAATATCTTGAAGGTGGTTCTTTTTGCTGCAAAATGACCTCCACAAGGCCCATTGTGATAGGTCAGGAGGATGTCGAAGACTTCCTCCTCCCTGACACATCTTCTCAAGGTCTGATCTGGGCCAGGTTTGAAGATATTGCCTCTAATCTAGGTGAAAGGGGCACTTTTCCTTACTATATTTCTGTTCTATTTTGAGGATAGGTGTTGTGGGAATTGTGCTAAAACCAAGTAGTTTTCTATATCTGCAAACCATGGAGAGAGTACTGATGTAGAAAACAAATGTTCATCTGGCATTTGGTCATCCACTATTCCTTCTTCACCTGCAGGCAAATTTACTCTAGACAAAAAGTCAGCAACAACATTCTTTTTACCAGGCTTATCAATAATGGTCAAATCAAATTGCTGCAGTAAAAGCAACCATCTAATAATGTTAGAATTCACATCTGGTTTGTTCATTAAATATCTAATTGTAGTATGATCAATATGCACAAAGGTTTGATAGCCTGTGATATAATGTCTGAATTTGTTTAAGGAATGCATGACAGCTAGGAGTTCCTTCTCGGTCACTATATAGTTTAACTCTGCCTTTGACAATTTTTTGCTTATAAAGTATATGGCATAAGGTAACCTTTCATCAATTTTTCCTAAGGCTGCTCCTATTACTTTTTTCGAGGCATTTGTGTGAATGTGAAAGGGTAGGGCCCAGTTTGGGCCTCTGAGAATTGGGGCAGTCACGAGCTTGCTCTTCAAGGTGTCTAGGGCTTCTTGACAGTTTTCTGACTATATGAACTCAACATCTTTGCCTAAGAGGCCAAACAAACGAGAGGCTATCTTGTTGAAGTCTTTAAGAATCTGTTGTAATATCTGGCTAAGTCTAGGAAACTTCTGACATCTCTCACCTTTTGAGGAGGTGGGACCCTTTCGATGATGGCAATTGTGTTGGGGTCCACCTACAGTCCTTGTTGAGATATTGCATGACCTAGCACAGTCCCTTCAGTCATCAATAATTCACATTTTTTCGGACTGAGGGACAGGTTCATCTCAATACACTTATCCAAAACTTTTCCTAGGTTAGATAAAGCTTCCTGAAAGTCAGATCCATAAGGAGTAAAATCATCCATGTATATTTCTACTGTATCATGAACCAGTTCAGAAAATATACTCAATATCGCTCTTTGGAAAGTGGCTGGAGCGTTGTACAAACAAAAAGGAAGGACCCGGTATGCAAAGGTACCCCAAGTACAAGTGAAAGTGGTCTTATCTTAGTATTCTAGGCTGATTTGAATCTCATTTTACCCGCTAAATCCATCTAGGAAAGAGAAAAATTGTTTCCCTGCCAGACCATCTAACACTTGATCTATGAAAGGTAAAGGAAAGTGGTCATTTTTAGTGGATTTGTTCAATTCCCAATAGTTGACACAGATTCTCCACTTATCATTTTTCTTTGGCACCAGTACCAAAGGAGAGACCCATTCGTTGTCATAAATGGGATAGATGAATCCTGCATCAAGCAATTTCTGCAGTTCTTCCTTAACAATATCTTTAAGTGTTGGGTTCATCCTCCTTTGAGGCTGCCTAACTGGCTTGTAATCTTCCTTGATGTCTATATGATGAGTGTATATTGAAGGGTGTACTACCTTCATCTCCTTATAACTCTAGGTGAAGGCATCTAGATGATTTTTTAGAAGGCTGCATAGCTCCCTCTCCTGAGTAGGAGATAGGGATGGATTGATTTTCAATGCTCTTTCTGGGCCGAACTCTATATTTTTGACACTGAGAGGAGTAGGTTTGGCCACACAAAGATCATTTGAAGGGTTGTTTTGGGTTTCTCTTACTATGTCTTCTAATGGAAATACACTAGGAGGTGGATTCCGAATCAAATTTTCAATCATATCATCCTCATCTTGCGGTTTTCCCCCCATGGTGAGTTCCAATGCACAAAGTGGTGCAAAATAAACTTCACCCTCATCCTCCTCCTCCAACCAGAGAGGTAGATCATGTTATAGAAAGGGTTGGACAGGAGGATATAAGGTTAACTACTTGGACATATGCCCATTATTTATGGTCATGTTCCTAGCTCGGCAGCTGATGTAGGCATTGGCTGTAGCCAACTACAGTTTTCCCAAAATGAGAGGATACCCAGTGACCTTTGCCTTTGGCTAGAGAACTAAGAAATTAGTATGGTACTCCCAAGAATCAATGGACACCATCACATCTTCCAAAATCCCCTCAGGGGTCAGAATGGAGTGGTCTGCTAACTGTAGCAGTGTGGTCTTCCTCAAGGAGCCTTGGAGGCTAATTTTGATCATTGTGTCCTTTATCATCACATTAATGGCAGCTCCCAGATCAATCAAGGTATGTGGGACCATTGTGCCATTGACGTGGACATCAACCACTAGGCTTCTAGGATCTGGATATTTTAGACAAATTATCTACCCCAACATCAAGTCGAACAGTTGTCCTACGACGTTGATGGTTGGGGCATCTCTCTTGCACCTTCCTAGATGCCTAAAGCACTTCTCTTTGATCAACCTATTGTAGATAGGTAGATCTTTTATGGCTTGGAGAAGTGGTATCTTCACACATAAATGTTTTACTTCTCCCAGGAGTTTAGTCTCTTCTCGGGTAGGCTAGATTTTCATGGATAGTCTCTCAAGAAAGGGTGGATTTGCTTTAGGTTCACTTTCCTCTTTATCTTCCTCAACCTCCCTGGGTGGAGGCTAGCTATTTGGGAGAAATTTTCCAGATCGCAAGTTGATTTCTTGAATCTCCAAAGCATAAGTTGGGCATGATGGTTCCCCACTGTACACTTGTTGAGCCTGTCTATTGTTCGGGTTCGGATTTGGCTGGGCAGGAATTTGGGGTTGCCTTGGTGGAGCAGAAGGTAACGGTTGTGGTTGGGCAGGTGGTTGAGGTAGGAGAGCAGGATGAGAGTTGTATTGGAGCCTCCAACCCTGATGAGGTGCATTCCACTGAGGTTGTGGTTGAGCATAGGGTTGAAATGAATGAGTGGCTTGTTGGCCATGATATTGAGATGTGAAGGACCAAGGAGGAGGCGTGGACTAGGAAGGATGAGCAGGGGTCCCTAAGAAGGTATGGAGGTGACTTTGTTGGGGTTGTAGTATCCTTGGGATGTTCCTTGCATCCCCTGCAGGTATGGTCTAGGTCCATGCAACCTCCTTTGGTTTATGTAATAGATCTGTTCAGTGACTCCTTCGGCCCCTTGGTATATAACTTTAAGTCGGGGCAAGGAAGGGCACCTTTCTATAGAATGATTTTCCTCATAGACTGAACGAACCTCTATGGAGTTCAATGGGCATTCATTCCTAGGATCCCTCCTAGTGCATCTAGAGCAAGAAATGGCCAAATCCCTCTCTTCTTCCTCTTGTTTTCTTTTTATATGTAAGGTATCCATTAGCATGGAAAGATTCTGCATCATCTCACTCTTGAAGTCTTCCATCATATTTCCAATTTCACCTTTAATGGATGAATTGGAAGAAGAGGAACTGGCTATGGGTTGACTCCCCTTACCTTTCTTTCTAGTTGCTCTAGAATGGTTTCTAAAAAATAGTCTTTATGTCCTCATAAGATAGTTAGTAGATGTCTCCCCTGCCCAATAGATGGAGGGTGTCTAGAAGGTCTTCCCAAATCCCCCTGAGCAGGAAAAACTTCAAAGACTCAGGGTCAAGTGTACACCCAACCCTTTTGTAATTAAGCTAGAACCTCTCTTCTTAGTCTTCCAGGGACTCATCACTTCCCACGGTCATTCATAAGATTTCTTCTTTAGTATCCTTTTTCCTACAATAGTATCGATACTTGTTGTTAAAGGCATGCTGCATCTGAGCCCAAGTTGTGATTCTATTGCCACGTAATCCCATGAACCAGTGCAATGTTGCGTCCTTGAAATTAGAAGGGAATAGTTTCAAATTTTGCTTGTCTTCCGCATAGTGATAAGTTCAACAGATGACAGAAAAATCAAACAAGAAGGTGTCAAGATATTCTGTAGTCAGACCATGGAAATGAGGTAGGGCTGAAGGAATTATATTTTTCATTTTGGTGTCCCCATTGGTTTCCCGAATGGGAAAGGTACCCTCTATTCTCTCTCCATTCCCCCTAGCATTTCTATTTTCAGCCATTCGCTCTAAAGGAATGTTTTCTTCTTCTTCTTCCCCTATACGTTCTTCAAATATGTCTGGCTGTTCACCTAAGGGTTCTTCTTGATCACAACCACTGAAGAATAGAGAAGGTTGGCTGTGTGAAGTAGTGGGGGTGTTGGGCAAAACATTTCGTGAGTTATCTCTATTCCTACGAGGCATGAAAGGAAGTCTTTTTGGTTGGTTTTTGTTTCTTTTTCCCCACACTGATAGTGCCAACAAAAACTGAAATTGATTGAACAAAACAAATTGCAACTAGCTTAAATGAACTTGCTGAATAGAAATTTTCAAAATTGAAAGGGGAAGCAAGGAAATGTAGAACTAAAAGAAATGAAATGACTAGTCTACTTTTGCTAAAATGAAATTTGCAAAATTGAAAAGGAAAGCAAGGAAATGCAGAACTTGAAAGAAAAGAAATGACTAGTATTCTTTTGCTGAAATAAGCTATTAGCAGAATGTTGTAAGAAGAAATAGAAGAAAGAAGTAATCACAGAGTACTCTTACGCTTCCCTAGCAACGACGCCAAAAAAGTGGTGAGTGCCAGTATTGCAGCAAGAATGCTGCAACTCCTGGGCTACCAACTTTACTTTTATCAACCTGGTAGTTCGTAACAAACTTGGAAGCATCGGTGCTATATGCACAAGTACTAGTTCTTACTATAGGTTGTCACTTGGTTAGCCAACACAATATCACTAGGAGCTCAAGTCAAATTCTATCGATCTCAGAAGAAGCTCTATGTGTGATGAAAGAAATAAATATTATGCTACAAAAGCTATTCTAATTACAGAAAGGAAAAAGACTGGAATGTAAAGCAAGACCTAGTAAACCCTAATTAACAAGCTAATTCTAATTTTACAAAAAACATTATGAAAACCATGAAAAAAATGCCATTACCTACTCAAGAAAGTAAACAACATATAACCATGTGATTTCTGGAAGTAAATAAGCAAAAACCATATTTTTGGATTTTTATGTGTTTTTATGTGAATTTGACATGCATCTAATTTATTGTATGTGAGTGTGGCAGTGAACAGGTGACGTTAAAGGGTCGTTTTGGAGCTTGGGAGGATGGAAGATGTTGTGAATGGGTCATAGGAGGTATTAGGTGGCTTTCTGGAGGCTTTTCCCACACTTTACCTTCAAAATAAATCTTACAGGAAAAACTACAGGAGGACGCAGGGAAACTACAAGAGGAAAACAGGGAAACTACAGGAGGCCTACAGGAGGAGGACGATAGAAATTTCCACTATTTTAAGGGTGCGAGAGTGGGTGGAAAAGGTGGATGAAGGTTGGGATAAGGTGTTAGGGTGCCCAAGGTCTACCATGAACCACCAGGAGAGAGAACAATGTTTGGGTTTGCTCAAGAAGAGAGGAAGAAGTTCTATGGAAAACAAAGGAAACTAGGGCAGAACTGAGGTGAAGTTTGGGAGACCTGTAGGGCATGGATCGGATAGAGGGTGTGATTATTGGTATGCTGGCCTACTGCTAGAAGATATTTTCTACATAGAAACTGACAGTCAACCAAGAAGATCAAGCAAGCAATGAAATGAGTGCATCTAGAAAAATAGAGTTTTGCGTCAAAATAGTCTAAACTATGATCTATGGAAGGAAATGCTGAGAAATGTTGCAAGAAAGGAAAGCATGAAAGTGGACTATAGCAAATCAGGAAGTGAACATGATAAGGAAGATCTGAAGCAAAGAAAAACTGGACTATTAACCTACTAAAAAGCTGCAAACACTAGAAGTCCTATGAATGAGGGAAATCTCTGTTTTTCGGGCAGCAAGAGAGTCTTTGCCTCAAATCATGGTCCCAGAGGGAGAAAGAGAGGCCAAGGAAATGTTTCTAGCCTTTATAACCTTTTCTAATCACTACTTAACCTGCTACAGAAAGCACAAATGAAAGCAAACTACTAAATCATCAAAAGCAACCTATTCTTTACCATAAAAGAAATACATATAGCAACAAATTAATCTACAAATTGAAGTAAAGCATACAAATACAAGTAAAGAGAAGATTGGCTGCTTGGATTGGGCCCTAACCCAAGATATTCAGTCCTCTGAGGTAACTCAGTGCTAGCTCAAAAAGGATTCCATCTTCATTATCAAAACAATAGCAAGATTACATAAAACTGTCATAAAATAATAAGATCGAAATTTGAGCAGAGTTTACATAAGCAAAAATCTGACCCTAGTGAGGCCCTAAGCCTCTCTACTTATATATTTGAAGCTACCAATAGCTTCCTTAAAATCAAGGAGGCCTGGCTCCCGAAACTTGAGATAACTATCAATAATCCTCCACTTGCTCGGCTCCCTTCTAGTGCATGATTCGACTGCTTGTACTTCAAGTTGAATGAAGAGGAATTCCAAGTGAGGAGTAATACATGAGGGAGATTCCCTCCTATAAGTCCTCTCCTTTGTCCACTGCGAGTTATTGCTACCATTGTTCCACTAGATCCTTGACTTTGACCTCGAAATCCATCAATAATCTGCATTAAATACATGTTAGACCACATGGCATCATAACTAACTCAACTCACTCTATAAACATAAATATAATCAGAAAATCATACAATAAGCTAAGAGAATGGTTGATTTGACTAGGTTAGGAGGTAAAATGAGCCCATATAATTACCCATTTATGAGGCTCATCAGCTAAGTACAAAGAAATCAAACTGAAGAATGAAGCTCTTAAAGCTTCAATGCAGTCAGAGTTCTAGAAAAAAACTACCACTACTCAGCACAAGATATTGTCTACTTTTGACTCAGAAAAGGGGAAATTTCAAATGGTTGTTTTGGAGCCCAAAGTTGCATCCCCCAAGGGTGTTGAAGATTATAAAGCCTTGGTATTTTCAATTGACACTAAGAAGGTCCATGCAATTGATCAAATTGATTTTCATAAGTAGTCAAGAGAAATGATTAATTCTACTTTGACCAACTCTACCATGATTTCTTCAAAATTAAAGGCTTCATTGAATAATGTGCACTCACAACTGAAAATTGAGAGGAAGTCCTCTATGGCTAAAGATACTAGAATTAGAATGCTAGAATTATTAGTTTTTAAACTAGGATATGATCCTAGTGATGTCAAGGAAGTAGAGGAAGTGATTAAAAGTAAGAATATTGACATTTAGGCTCTCAAAAAACAACTTAAGCTCCATACTACAAAACACCCCTAGATAAAAGAAGTCACAAGTTTAGAGATGGAGAAAGAGAATTTGTTTACCTTACTCATGGAGAAGAATGCTCAAATACAAAACATGGAATAATACATGGAGGCACTGCTAAAGGAAAATAAGTAGCTAGTACAACAACAGTTACGTCAGTAGCAGAGAATATAATTCAGCCCTTGTCACAGATAGCAGTTTCAGACTCCTCAGAAAGGTTAATTCAAGATTTGTGGCAACTATAACTAACAAGCATAGAAGTAGAGAAACTGACAACACCTTTAACCAAGATGGAGGAGAACAAAATAAATGCAGATAATGCATACTTGGCAGAAGTGCAGAAGAAATTCAAGCTCATTCAACAAATCCATAAGTATGAGGACCAATATTTTATCATTCATATGTTAGGGGAGGAAGACAACAACATTTAGCATAACATCAATGTAAACATTACAGATTTATGGCCCTCCATTCAAATCATTTTTGAACGGGAGAAATTGGTATGAAGAGTGAAGATAATAATAGATTGGACAAGATTTGACATTGAGCATAGACCAGAATAAGCACAGAAAATTATCAGGATGTTGAATTCTAAAATTAACATGACCTATCACCTCCTCCCATATGTTGTCCATATTATAGTTAATAGCACATTTAATATTGCCCTCACTATAAATGTTCATTTGAATCCTTTCCTGAATGGTATCGTGTTTCCTTTTCTACAAATTTGAAGTGATAATTCTCTGTGTGTTGTGTTAAATTATGCGAACAATATGTATGCATGAAGTCGACTTGTGATGCCTGTTGAAGTGCCAGGTCTTTGTCCAAGCATTGAATATTTGTATCTAAGGTATTGAATGCCATGAATCTAGTTGCTATGTCATATGAGTTGAAAACATTGAAGATTCAACCCCTATGTTGAAACGCTCCTTCCTCAGCCATATCAAAGCCATTCTCATCTGCCACTTAGCTATTTTTGATAGCTTGGTCTCTGACATCCATTAGCTAATTCCTATCATCTGTTATCTAACTCCTACTCAGGCTCTCACATAATAGATGTGTTGTAAAAAAGGAGAGAGAGATGCAACCACTCTGTAGGAAATGCCATGGGAGGAGGATGTGGTGAGTATTCCACTCCAATGCTCCATTCAATGGACTCAATTTCTGAGAAAAGAAAAGATCTTGCGGTTATGGTTCAGCCTACGTTATCAATTTCTAACGAGAATTGTTCATGATTAGAGTTGTTCAATGAGTGTATGAACTAGAAGAGTGAGTGCTAATCACCAAGTTGAATTTGTTTTAGAGACTATGAACGATGTTGTGGTGAATGTCTGTCCATTCTATGGGTGTGTTGGTGTGAAAAAAATAAAAATAACTATGGCTTCTATGGTTTCGATTTTATAATGTGCATTTAATACCATTGAATCTGGTGCGTAGAAGTTTTTGGCATATAGTGCTTATGGTATGTATCATGTTTTCGAAGGTCGAATAGTATATTATGGTGATGGTATTTAAGAATAACATTGTGTTATATGATTTATAATAGTATGTTGGAAACTGATTTTGGAAGTTCATTGAGAAGTTGTTTAAAATGCGTTGAAGCTTATCTAGCGTTTGAATAACTCAGACCAGTTCTAGCATGGTGATGTAGACAGAGGTGTGAAAAGGTTTGTGAGGAAATCGGTACAACATTCGCATATTGGGATAATTTCACAACTTTTAGCAGGAGGTGTTGCAGGTACTATCAACAAGACCCGCACTGCTCCATTGGCTCGGCTTACCATTTTGTTTCAGGTTCAAGGCATGCACTCTAATGGTGTGAGTTTGTATAAAGTAAGTATTTTCAGTGAAGCATCCCAGACTATTTCTCAAGAAGGAATCAGAGCTTTTTTGTTTGGGAAATTTGGTCACAATTTCTCATCGACTTCCTTATTCATCCATTAGTTTTTACACATATGAGAAATACAAATCAATTATGCAGTCACTGCCTGAAATCTACTCTGAGAAGTGAGAGAATGTGTCAAGCTCTTCTTGCACATTGAGGGCTTGGTGCACTCAGGATTAGCAGACATAAAAGACTAGTATTGTGGTATTCAATACCATTTTTAACATCTAAGTCTCAACGTTGAATAGTTTGAATGGATTCATGAGAATTGTGTGTTTATTAAACTCGTGTATGCATATGGTGTGAATTCTACCTACATAAAAGGTGTTCCTGTGGATGATTCTTTGCAATAGAAAAGGTATCCATTCAAGTATTGATACCATTCGTTCAAGTTTATGAGTTGAAGCATTGATCGCTGAAACAAATTATATGTCAAGTTGAAAATGATAGGCGACCTATCTTGGAATAAAGGAGCCTAACAATATTTTTTATTATTATCCACTCTATTTTAATCATCCATCTAAAACCTTGAACTTTAGATAAATACTGAGTGATTGGCTTCTCATCTCTGCGGTCTATATGACAAGGAATGCTAGTTGCAAGTGCATTCATAGCCAATTTCAGTCTTACATTAAATCAGGATAAATCAACGCTAAGAGAGAAATATATTGAATTGGAAATTAAAATCTTTATTTAGTTATTGGTATAGTCTGCCTTATGAACTACTGCATATTGATTGTTGATTCAATGCACTTGCTATGGCTCAAATTGACAAATTATTAAATTTATTGAGAAATCTAATTGTGTTTACTCAGAAAGAACCTTCTCCGTGATATTAAAACCTCTCTGTAGAATATACTAGATAAAATAGAATTTTTGGAGCTTGAATCTCAGCTTCAACAAGATCATTTACAACAGAAAAATAATAATTTTGAACCTGTTTCTATTCAGAACATTGAAACAGACTCCCATAAGCAACAAGTTGATTCATATCCAGTGCCCAATGAAGTGTTTCTATTGAGAACATTGAAACAGACTCCCATAAGCAACAAGTTGATTCATATCCAGTGCCCAATGAAGCAGCAAATTTGCATGCAGAAGCATAAATACAACCTACACTTCCCAAGCCAATCATTAGACCTCCGGAAGAGCTTGTTAACAACAAGCATTGAACAATTATTTCATATGACAAGGAGGCTTTCATATTCCAGAATATTCCAAGCCCATTCAATTTCAAAGTGTTGGGTTTCTTCATGGTGGTTCACCTTCACCTGCTCCAGATTCTACACCTACACATTCTAGGTTAGGTAATTATGCGAGAGCATCTAAAATATTTTGTTTTATTTTTAATTTGTGGAAGACCAATGATTTAAGCTTATGTAAACAGGTATTGTGTCCTAATTTCTCTCAACACAATGAAAGTGTTGTTTCTTCACTTCTAAACAATAATTTGGCTTTAAAATATTTGGAATGATGAATTCAAATAAAATATGAGTTTTAAGTATTCAAATAGAATATTTAAAATAATCATAAGACAGAGGCTAGTAAACTATGTTCACTAACCAACAAAATGCATCTAAATTCATGAAGAATTGACAATTAATTTATGTAGAGGAGTTTATATAGAAAAATAGCCTAATAAACTAATCTCATTGATTATAACTTCATAGGAGATTTAAGGTAGAGTGATATTGATTTTATATCTCACTCAAATTTCTTCATAAAACTAAATACATGTTGAAATAATAGAATCAAATGAATAACATGAAGAAAACTCACATAGATAAAATGTGTTTTAAACAAATTCAGAATCATTTTCGTGATATTAGAGAACTTCATATACATGTAATTATGCTTTGAATAAACGTAGCCCAAGGGTGAAACCCTTTACTTTTCGAATTGGGAATTATTTATATAAAATGTTCCCAAATGATCTAAAGTAAAATATCTAGATACATTGGAAAAATATCTAGATCCGTTTCTGCAAAAATAGTACATAAATATAGGAAAATGAAAGTGTTGAAGTTGTTGTCTCTAGGTTTGAGGATTCTAGTGCTAATGTGGGTGATAAACCTACTATTCTATTGTTGAATTTTCTGATGATTATTCTTGACTCATTACTTCAGTAACTTGCATAATTCTTCCCATCTTTCTTCATCTAGAATCTAGTATTGGATTAATCTTCTAAAAGTTTCAGCTAGCTTAGTATATTTTTGAAAAGTTGGTTTTACCGCAAATAAATGATTTATCTCATGCTTGATGAGTAAATAATAATTGAGGCCTTCTATAAAATATTTACCTATGATTGTGCCTTTGATATTTGCAAACCTGGATTTATCATTGGAAATTTAACATAACTTCATTAGATATTCTTCTAAACCAATTAATTTATCTACCGCTCCCTATAATCCAAACAATCCCTTTTGGTGTTGTTGTAGCAGCTAGAAGCACCCTCCAAAATTTTTCCTTATCCTATTTTGGAGCCTCCCCTACCAACCTTACACAACAATTTGTCTTGTTTTGTCAAGTACTCAAGCTTCAGTGTTTTCCTCACACAAAGGCAGCCTGTCGATCACAGTCAATCCATTCCCCTCATAGGCTGCTTACCCTAACTTGGTCCAGCTGCAAGCTTAGCAGATTCCCCTTGAAAATTGCACATTCCTAGAGGGAAACCACCCTTCCCTCCAGGTAATTGTGCAATCCTCTCTGACAGCCTGTTGGTCTCCAAGATTGCGCAATACTGCCATCTAACCCTACCAGCAGGATTTGCACAATTTTTCCAAGCAGCAGGTTGTTCAGCCCAAGGTTTGCGTAAATTTGGGTAGTAGATAGTGGCTCTACCCAGACATTGTGCAATCCCCTTGGGCAGTCAACCGAGCTTACAGTCAGGAATGCACATTTTTCCCCAGGAGTTGAGCACTTTCATGCATGGATAGTCTGGTTGACTAGTTCCACCCAGGACCAAGGAAAATTGACTTGCATGCATAAATGACTTGATCTTCCCAAAATAGCAAGAGGCAACATGCAAAAGGCATACCATGATTCAAGGAGCTAATTTTAGCAATCAGGAGTTACATGCGAAGTTGTTTTAGAAGTTTCCCTCCAAGTGTTGTTGATTCCTAGATTTGTGGCATGCGCGTCTTGAGATAAAACTTATTTATTTGATGCTCATTCATTCACATCAATCTTGGAGCTCTGACATCCCATATCACATCCAGGACTCTTCGACACATCCAACTCAATTCTTCATGAGTGAGTGGCCTCAACTTGTGTTTTTCGGCATTTCTATCGCTTTTTGTGTATTTGCTTGCGTGAGTGTTGTTTGCTTGATTTATTTGAACACATTCTTTCGTTTACATATATTCTAGCTTGTCCTAGCTCTATTTCAATTTTCATTGCTACCTCACTATTATCGCATGCATGAAACTGTTTTGTACGGATGTTAGCCCAACCGGTGAACGACCTCACCCACATGCATGTTGATCTATATTTTGAATCTTCCATTCATGTTTTGCATGCATTGTTTATCACTTCTACCATCACTTAGTGTCTCCATGCATTCCATCAATTTACTTGCTTTCAGTTGCCCGTCGACGAGTCAGCCCAACCTTGGCCCAGTCTTTGCCTTCACCAAGGCTCCATTGCACATTCTAGAGAAGGAAGGCTCACCTTCCTCTTTAGATTTGCACATTCTAGCCTAGCACTGGCATCTTGGACTCATTTGCACATTCCTGGAGGGTAGTGGCTATTTGGCCCAAGAATTTGCGCAAATCTGCCCCTAGGCCAATAGTTCTTCCCAGCAGGGATTGATCATTACGTAATCCTTGTAGCCAACTGCCTAACTGGATTGCGCATTTAGTAGATCCAGTAGCCAGTCTAGCCTCCCATTGAGTCCAAACTGCCTTTTGCGTAGTTCTAGCAGCTAGTCACTCAGACTCCCAATGAAATTTGCACAATCTTGCTCATCAGTTTCCCAGGTATGTGATGTGTCCTTCCCCGGATTTGTTTTTTTATCACTGGCATATTTCTTGCCATGCATGGTACTTGTTTCCAGATCTTTTAGGCGTTCATCTACCTCAATGGCTTCCAAGAGAATAGGATCTCAGGACACTGATGGTATGACTGTTGGAGCAACAATTGAGAAGGTGTCCTCTGGATTTCTGATCTGTGAAGATGCGAAGTTGTATCTAGACAAGGACATCAAATTGAAGTGGAAAGAAGTGAATGAAACATTCACAAGTACTTTTGGGGAAGGCCTTAAAGATTGTTAGTTTTTGGGAATGGGTCCCCTTGGGTCAATTTTGGGGTTAAAAGCCCAAGTTTTGGGGCTAAAGGCCAAATTTTTGTGTAAAGAATGTAAAGTCTCCACATTTTGTGGTTGCGGAGTGCAAAGATGTAAATAGTCAAAAAGGGTTTCTGCCCTTAGTTTAGATAGCTTGTGTCAGCTTGATGAGATCTGCCCTTGGTTCGCACCCATGGGAATGTATAAAAAGGGAGTCTTAGAAATGTCTAAGGCAGTTTTTTAGTAGAGTTCTAAGTAAGTTTTTGGGTTTGTGAGAGCTAAGAGTGAAGAGTCTTAGCATAGGTGGAGGCTCTGCAGCTGAGTGCACAGAGGCCTAGTGTAGAAGTTTGTAGTTGAGTGCACGGATCCCTGCAGCTGTGTGCGCAGGGCAGTTAGAGTCTATACTGGAGATCTAAACCATCAATAAAGTGAATTATTTTGGAGATATCTGTGTATGAGCTATTTTACTTCCGTTATGAATGTTTGTAGTTATGTTATGTTGAATATTGGGTTTACGATTTAATGCTATATTGACGTACGAATATATGTGTTTTACTTTGTCATATGAATGCAAGTAAGGATATATGTTTACACGAAGATAATCATAATACAAATTGAAGTTGACTAATACTTAAGTTAGTCTGGGTAGACAAAAAAGTAAGGGTAATCACAGAGGCACGTAAGCATCTGAATTGACTATTTAGGGTCTGTGAAGGATGATCGGAGGCTTTCGCAAAGGTTTTGAAGCCGAATGAGAGAAGTATTTTGATAAGCTCTAAAGGTCTTCTAGGTCTACATGAAGGAAGGGTTAGGTTATAAAACCGACATCAAAACCATCTTAGGGTGTGGAAACTTGGTTCCTGCATCTCCCCATACTGCTTCAGTCAGACTTGAGTCCGCGCTCCATGGATTGATGCTAAAAGGGCCAGTAGTGTAGGGATTTTCTTAGCTAATTGACATTGAACCTGGGTTAGGGCTCATCAAGCCAACAAATAGATCCATTGCCGGGACTGGGATCTGCATAATGAGATGTGTGATGTCGCATCATTGGAATCCAACTAAGAAAGATATTGAAGACTGGTTGGATATAAATATCCCCGAATTCATGGCACAAGAAAGCAGGAATCCACGATTGATGAAAAAATAGTGGTTGGATAGGTACTTATACACATAAATACATGATATCTTCTTTTGTTCCTTCCTGGTTGAGTTGTATGAAAGGATCGCGAAATTGGCAAATGACCAAGGAAGTTGGAGGCTTGACGGTCCAATAGTCTGGACCCCGGAGTTAGTGTGGAGATTAGAAGCCTTTGAAGATAAGATCATGTGCGTTGTCAACCATTGGCTCGATTGTATAATAGGAGGGTTCATGATAGAGTTCGTGGTCAATACCTTGATCAATTATAGTGAAGCAGAGCACCACTTCTTCAAGGGGCCATGAGGTAAGTATTTAAAATTGTTAAATACTTGGATTAAGATGCTCTTGCATGAAAAACGAGTTATGCAACTACCTTGATGTTTAGGGCTATGCGAAGTGGAAGGACATTCAGGAACAAGGGAAGAATAGGCCCTGAATATAACCCGCTAATTGAACCCCCTCTGAGTGATGACGAGGAAGCAGCATAGGCATCTCCGTAGAGCGTTGTTCAGTTGATAAAGCAAGGGTTCCCACGAATAACTTATCTACCCACACTGCCTCCGTCTTCACCTCCACTGCATATGCCTTCACCTACACCTCCACCACCATTTAATATGGTGAACTCCATAAGGCTACTTTTATTCAAGGGCGTGGGAAATGAAGATCCGAACCAGTTTTGGTTGATCATGAAGGCTGTATAGGAAGTTTAGGGTATCACGGATGATCAAATGAAGAAAGAAATGATGTTTAGTGCTTTGCAGGACTACGCACTAACATTGTACATTAAGTATTGCACTAATAATCCGATGTCCACGTTGGCATATATGCTTAGTACGCTGAATAAGGAATTCGGTAGACCTAAGTCTGAGGTGCAATAAATTGTTGGATTTAAGGAGATCATGATGAAGCCTAGTGAGACAACATAGGATCTGGATCAGAGATTGAAATGTACGATCCATAAGGCTAACATGAATATGACTGATGGGAAGCACCGTGAATGGTTTGTGGCTTCACTCCTGCCTCATCTAAGGGTTGCACTATCACAATAGAAGATTAGGATGCAGGCAGAAGCTCTGGAAATCTCGATGAGATTGCATGAGACACCAGCGCAAGATGCTAATATGTGAGTTCCACAGATTCATGCGCAGTTGTAGAAACTTTGCCTATAAATGTAAATTCTAAAGAAAGGTAGAACAGTTTGGCCTGAGTTGCATGAAGAAGTTTGGTGTCTGAAGTGCAAAAGCCATGGGCATGACAAATATAATTGCCCAGTTTTCGCAAATTATGTTGTTGCAGGGGGGCCAATGCATCTGAGGTCAGAAGCTCCAGCAGGGCCAAGTACAGGGCCCACACTATGGTGTTTTATCTGTTAGGTAGCTAGAAAACACGTGACAGAGAATTTCCATTTACTGTAGAAATTTGTACATACACCACAACAACTCTTCTGTAACTTTTGTCAATCAGTTGGTCATGATGAGTGCAATTTTTGTAGTTATGAATTAATGATGGATAAGACACCTGCATACAGAGTACATGTAAAAACACGGCCTCCAAACCAATGCATTGGAAGAGAACGAGGCGAGTATCAGGGGCGTGGATGAGGCCGAGGTGGAGGAGGACCTAGTAGAGGTCGAGGGCATGTCATTTGTTACAAATGTGCCAGACCAAGAAACTATGCGTGAGACTGCCTGAATCTGACATGTCTTTCATGCCTTTATTGTACTCAATTTGATCATGCGATGGAGGATTGTCATATATTGCTAGCTAAGATACACGAAAAGGGGGCGCAACCTCACCAATCGACTTAGAACATATAGATGATGAGGGATGAGCCTCACGAGGAAGATCCTAATGTAAATAATATGTTGCGGAGTGAAGCGATGACTGGTGAAGATAAGGGGAAGCAGCCTAAAGAAGGTGAGTGGGTCCGAAAAGCACCAGAAAAGGAGACTGGGTTTGATCTAGAATGTGCAAAAGAAATGTTTATGGAAGCAAAGAAAAGCTTTATTGAGGCTTCTACCACAGAGAATCAAGAGAAGTCGGCTAAAGAAATGGACCCGTCCATGATTACCACATTCTTGGAGACCTGCATGAAACTGTTACGCGATAGCAAGGCTATGAAGGGACTGTAGGAGCTGATCAATAGGTGTGCTAGGAAGGAAAATGTTACTAACACACCATGCATAGTCAAAAATATTGGCAGGCATAAGACAAGAACAGGGCTTGAGATGAGGCTTACTACACAAATAGGAGAGTATGAGATGGATCAAATTATTTTAGATTTGGGATCAGACGCGAATGTTTTGTCGAAACAGATATTGGAGAGAATGGGGAGACCTATGCTACAGTGGTATCCAATTCAGTTAAGGATAGAAAATCAATAGAAAATGATCCCAATGGGGAGGCTGTAGGGTGTAATGATTGATATTGAGGGAACAACCGCACTAGATGACTTTGAAGTGATAGAGATTGTGGATGACACCAATCCCTACCCTGCACTCCTTAGGATCAATTGGACCACTGACATAAATGGGGTAATCAATTAGAAGAAGTGGAAGATGATATTTGACAAGAAATCACTTTGCATAGTGGTGCCACTGGATCTTGCAGAATGAGTGTGCTATATTGAACCGGTCTGCGACTATGAAAGTGATGACAATTTGGAGTAGATCTATAAGATAGCAACGCGAGATCATGATTGGGTGAATCTGACAGTAGATTGACATATTGCATGGGACCTAGAGAATTCATGTACATCAGATTCAGATGAAGAGCTGGAGCACTGGCAGAATCGACTACATGAAGCATTTGCGCTATGCTGTAATATGATGACCAAGTCGTTGTGTTGTGTATCATCAAAGGTAATAAATATTCCTTACTATGATGGTTTAACTGATGTTGATCATTTTTTGGATGCATTTGAGAGAGAATTTCCAAAGAAACATCGCTTCCAGGCCCTAGACTGGGCGCTACATCTGTGAGGTGTTGGGGTACACACAAGGAAAGTTTTGATGATTGGCGCATATACAGAAAAATGATGAGAGTGTGGTTTGGTCACCCACAAGTGAAACTAACAGAAAAGTATGATGGGAGGAATGATCCACAACCATTTGGCCAAATGGACTAAAGTGTATGGAGCGAAGCCTCTAACTGGAGTGGGTACATCTATTTTGCCATACTTTGGATGCTATACTGATGAATTAGTACTTGGAGATAGAACTCCGCCGTGGCACTGAAGAGTGGGATGTTTTGCACCAAGGATTTTTTATGATGTTCAACTTTTAGGATGGGTTTGAATATATCAACGAAGAGTTACAAGAGGTTAAGGCAGTGATCTTCAGGATACTGCATGATCCAAAATGGATTCAGTTTTGCCTCCATATCAAAGTCTTCAAATTCAGTTGAAAGTTGAATCAAATCAAAGTTCTCATCGATACGATTCCAACAGTGTAAACGACGCATAAATTCGAGTCTGGATGAAGAAGTTAAATCGAGTCAACTTTTTAAGGCAAACTAGGGAAAAATGAGGAAAAGTAAAAGTCAAAGTAAAACAGTCAAAGTCAAAGGTCAACACATGGTGGTGTCAGCAGGACACATGTCATCCTGGGAATGCGCCATATGTCTAGGGTGATGTCATCAAAGGTTAGTGATTTTTCGTGCTTTGATTGGTTGATATGCACCAATCTGGTGCTGACACGTGGTAGCTCGGATTCGCCCAATGTTGGCATGAAATCCCAAAATTTGGGGCTCAGGGAGGATCAAACCCTTGACCTCCCAGAAAAGCTATGATTTTGCCATATTTTGCTCATTGGTTGAGCTATGTTGCCACTCATTTATAACGGTGTGGATATTGTATTTATTGGTATAGGATATGGCTACTAGAAAAGGGCCAGACAATTGGGGTCAACCCCACGACCATCGGTCACCTTACCAGAATTAGAGAAGTGTCAAACATACGTGTTTACATATGGGCTATATACGATATATATAATATCGTAACATATATATGATATATCAAACTATATCAAATACCAAACTTGCAATATATCAAATCATATCTAAACTATGTAAAACATCGGAAGTGTCAGGCAGGGGTTTTGACCAGTTGACCTCCCATTATATAAACGACCTCATGCTAAAGCTCTTCCAATATTCCAAACCAACGGACTTGTTAACAAGCCATCGTAAATCCATTTTAAAGTTTAGCTGTAGGTACAATCTGCCAAAGGAGTGCACATGGTTTCCAATGTGGTTTTTCATCCACATAGGTGGTTTTGCGCAGCAGAAAGGTGGTTTTTGCAAGGATAGAGGTAGTTTTGCTCATTCCAATGGGTTTGGAGGTCACTGTGGCCAAATATGGGAAAGTTAATACTCGTTTGACTCAAAATTTCGAGATGAACGTAGTGGTGAGGTCCATTTTCTTATTTGAGACTCTATTTTTGATATCATGCCTGTAACATCATTTTGAAGACAAAATAAAGAGGTCAGCACTGGAAGCGAAAGGAATTGGAGACGTAGCTAGAAAGTTTGGTGAACTCCTTTATTAAATTTGGTTGTGTTGATGTGTTTAAATGTGTTTTCAAATTATTTATTTGTTTATGTTATTCGCACTATTTTCGATCTATTGCACTAAGTAACATAAGAGAATTCACACATAGTCTAATACCTTTTTCATTAACCAATCAAGTGGTATCCGAGTAGCAAGGTTTTTAGGCTTTGACAAGTTTGTGTGAAGATTTGAATGCTTACTAGGTTGAGGCTCAAATGAGGTGAAGGAGAGCTTGTTGAAGCAAATCCATAAATTGGAATGTTCTTTTCACAAAGATGAATGGCAGAAGAAAATCCACTTGGGTCAGAATCCCAATTCTTAGATAGTTTCATGACGATATGTGCCATGGTGGAAGAGATGTATAATGAGTTTAAAAATGGTAAAGGTGAAGGCACTTCATCAACTAAACTAGACAAAGGAGCAGAGGAACCTTTTATTTTTATTCCTCTAGATAAAGAAGATAAAGGAAAGGGAGAAAATCCTCCTCCATCTCCTCCATCATCACCATCATCGTCATCATCCTCTTCTTCTCATAAATCTAGTCCTTCTAAGAAGAAAAAGAAGAAATCCTCTTTGATCAAATTAGATATAAAATTTGATTTTCCAATTTATGATGGAGAACTTAATGCTAAAAAGATTGATAATTGGATAAGGAAAATTGATGTATATTGCAGGGTGCAGAAATTTGATTCAGAAAGGAATAAGATCCAACTTGCTAGCCTTCAATGTGGAGGAACTGTACTTGTATGGTGAGAAGGCAAGACACAAGCAGATCTCCAAAAGCATGGTAAAATCATTTAAACTTGGAATGAATTTGCTTCTACCACTAAAAATCAATTTTATCCATTGGCTTATATGCAACAAGCAATGATGATTTGGAAAACACTACATCAATTAAAAGGTCAAAGTGTTTAAAGTTATACTTAGGAATTCCATAAGAGAGCTTCAACATTAGGCATTTCATTGGACTCATCAGAGACATTGTTGAAATACATATATGGTCTTCATAGTTATTTGAGGCATACCATACTTATGTTTAATCCAACTAGCTTAGATGATGTATCAGTTCAAGAAACTCATCTAGAAGCTAGAAGTAAAAATGTAACCCCAGATGTTGCGAAATCGTCCAAACCTATTGAAAGAAAGAATAAAGTCAAGAAGAAACTAAAATGGAAGGAGAAGAAAACAAACATTTTGAAGAAGGATAAACCTTCATGCACTCATTGTAAGAAGGAAGGACACAATGAGGCACACTTTCAGTCATTGCATCTGGAATTGAAGCCTAAGAAGTTTGGGAGTAAAAAGAAAAAGAATGTTGTTGCTATTTGAAAGGACTTGGGATTAGATTCAGGTGACGAGACAACGATTACAACTATAGGTATAAAAGGTGAAGATTCTAAAGCATCTACAAGTACTTCTTCACATTTTGTTGATAATGATAATGATGAGAGGAAACAAAATGAGCTATTTCACATAAGAATAATTTCCAAACATACTAAAATTGATACTTTATTTGATAGTGGGTCACAGGTTAATATGATTTTTGAAACAATTGTAAAGAAGTTGGGTCTAGAAACAAAACCTCAAAAAAATCCATATCCATTAGGTTGGGTGTGTGATAAAACTAAGCTACAAGTTACGAAACAATGTAAACTTGATTTTGCTATTGGGTCAAAGTTTGTAGATGAGGTTGAGTTAGACACAGTCCCATTGGACATATGTGGAATTGTATTAGGAAGTCTGTACTTGTACAATATAAATGTTATATTCTATCGAATTGAAATAAGTATCAACTCACTAAGGATGGAATTGAATATATTGTAAGGGCTCATAAACTCAAAGATAACTTCTCTCTCATAAATTCTAGATAGATGAAAAGAATAGTAAATGCAAGTAAACGATTTTTACTTATGATTGTAAAAGCAAAGGACATTGATAAATCTGATACTTTACAAGGCTATAATCCTAAACAGAAAGCAAATCTAGTTAAAGTTGTTTTTGATTATGATATTCTGTTTCAAGAGCCTAAAGGGTTTCCACCCAAGCGAGAGATAGAAAATGATATTTATTTGCAGAAAGATGCTCCACTACCTAACATTGGAATGTACGGGTTATCAGCTCTAGAGAAAGAAGAGATAAGGAAGCAGGTACAGGAGTTGCTCGATCAAGGGTTTATTCGATTAAGCACATCACCGTGCGGATCACCTATTGTGTTAGTGTGAAAGAAAGATGGTTCATGGATACTGTGCATTGATTTTAGAGCATTAACTAAAGTCACAATAAAGAATCATTATTGTCTTCGTCGTATTGATGATTTGTTAGATCAGTTAAAGGATGCAGTTTACTTCTCTAAATTGGACTTGCGAAGTGGCTACCATCAGATCAGAGTTGCAGAATAGGATGTATGGAAGACTGCTTTCTAAACAAAGAAAGGACTCTATGAATGGATGGTTATGCCTTTTGGCTTAACTAACGCTCCAGCTACATTCATGCAAGTCATGAATGATGTATTTAGACCATTCATTGACGATTTTGTACTAGTCTATTTAGATGATATTCTTTTTTTTCAGTAGAACATGGGGTGAACATGTTAAGCGTGTAACACAGATTTTAGATGTTTTGAAAAGAGAAAATCTCTATGTAAAACTGTCAAAATGTGAATTTGGTAGAACATCTTTGAATTATTTGGGTTATATTGTAGGGGATAGTGAATTGAATATAGATCCCTCTAAGGTCGAAGTCATTGTAAATTGTCCTAAGCCCAATACTGCTACAGAAGTTAGAAGTTTCTTAGGGGTAGCACAATATTGGAGAAAGCTTAGTGCTAACTTTTCTTTGATTGTAGCTCCTTTAAATGATTTGACAAGTGTGAAACAGGTGTTTCAGTGGGGAGGAAAATAGTAGAAAGCCTTCAACACATTGAAAGAAAGGATCACTACAGTGCCAGTACTAGCACTGTTAGATCTTCAGCATCCATTTGAGATCGAGACAAATGCAAGTAAATATGTCATGGGGGCAATGTTGATGTAGCATGGAAAGCCTAAATGCTTTCATTCTGAGTGTTCACATCAGTAGTAGTTAACTATCCTAAATATGATAAGGAATTATATGCATTAGTTCAGAGTGTTAAAAAGTGGAACATTACATAATGGGTAAAGAAATAATAATACACACAAATCATCAACCACTTCAATATTTACACTCACAAACTAAATTGCAACAATCAAGGCAATATCAGTGGAAGGGTTTTCTACAGCAATTTGATATTGTTATCAGATATAAGAAGGGCATACATAATAAGGTTCCAGACATGTTATCTAGACCAATCATAAATGCATCCATAATACTTAAGCATAATTTAGTAATTCATGAAAGTTACATTGAACAATATGCTCAAGACATAGATTTCAAGGATGTATATGCAACTTTAAGTCATGGAAAGCAGGTAGAAGAATTAGATTATTACATAAAGGACAAACTCTTATATCATTTTGGAAAATTATGCATTCCACAAACTGAAAGAGTTAATATAATTCAAGAAGCACATACTTCTCTCATATCATGTCATTTTGGTGTAAGTAAAACAGTTGCACAATTACAAAGATTCTGTTATTGGCCACGAACGAATGAGACACTTTCTAGATATATTAAAGGATGTACTGTGTGCTACAAGCAAGCCAAGTAATAGAAAATTACGCTTGTATACTCCACTTCCAATTCCTTCTTGTCCTTGGGAAAGTGTTTCCATGGATTTTGTTGGGGGATTGCCAAAGTCTAGAAAGGATCATGATTATTTGTATGGAGTTATGGATAGGTTTAGTTAGATGTGTATTTTGACACTATGTAATAAACAGATCACAACTAAACAAACTGCAAAGTTGTGCTTTCAAAATGTATGGATTCATTTTGGGTTACCCACTTCTATTGTATCCAATCGAGATTATCGATTTGTCGGGAAATTTTGGTCAAGTTTATGGGAATTAATGGACACAAAGTTAAAGAAGAGCACCACATTTCATGTGAAAACAGATGGTTAGACAGAAGTGGTCAACATGATAGTGATACAGTTTCTTCGAGGATATTGTAGAAATCATTCCAAAATCTGGGATGAACATTTATGTTATGTGCAACATGCTTACAACCATGCAAAACATTCTTCTACTCAGAGATCTCCTTTTGAGACTTGTTTTGGTTTTATACCAAAGTCTCCCTTGGATTTTGTCTTTGGAAAAGACATCACAACTGATGGACGCATTGATGTGGACAAAGAAATCAAGTTCATTGAAAAAATCTAGGAAATTCACCAGGCAGTACATGAACAGCTGGAAAGAAGCCAAGAAAAGTATAAAGTGCGGCATGACAAGCATCAAGTTGAGCATAGTTTTCAAGTTAGTGATCAAGTCTAGTTATACATCAACAAAGAAAGACTACAAGGGGAAGGTAAAAAGTTGAAATCAATTAGATATGGTCCTTTCAAAATACTCGATAAAATTGGTGAAAATGCTTTCCACCTAGATCTACCAGCTTATATGTAGATCTATTCTATCTTAAATGTTGAAAACTTGCGATTGTATGAGCCTTCGTTGATTGAAGATCCTGAAGAGCAAGTTCAGCTATCTTCCATTAAAGATCTTTTTCCTGAGTATCTCAATGAGCTACAAGAGGACACAGTTATTGATAGGAGGATAAGGACTTCGTGACGGGGAAATGTTGAGTATCTTTGAGTTGGAATCAAAGGTACAAAGCCAAGTAAAGCATGATGGATAGAGATTGTAAAAGTGAAGGAATTTTATCGTCACTTACTCGACAACTAAAACCAACTTTTGGTGGTCCAAAAGCTTCCAGTGGGGAGGAGTGATCCAAAATTGATTTAGTTTTTCCTCTGGATCAAAGTCTTAAAATTCAGTTGAAATTTGAATCAAATCAAAGTGCCCATTGATATGATTCCATTGGTTTGAACAACACGTAAATCCGAGTCCAGATGAATAATTTAAAGCGAGTCAAAGTTTCAAGGCAAACTAGGGAAAAATGAGGAAAAGTCAAAGTCATACAGTCAAAGTCAAAGGTCAACACAGGGTGATGTCAGCAAGACACGTGTCATCCCCAAAATGCACCATATGTCTAGGGTGATGTCATCAAGGTTGGTGATGTGTCATGATTTGATTGGTTAATACGGGCCAATCTGGTGCTGACACATGGTAGCTCGGATTTTCCCAATGTTGGCATGAAATCCCAAAATTTGGGGGTCAGGGAGGATCAAACACCTGACCTCCCAAAAATGCTAATATTTCATCAAATTGTGCTCAACTGTTGTGCTATGTTGTTGCTTGTTTATAATGGTGCAAATATTGTATTTATTAGTACAAGATATGGCTACCGAAAAAGGGCTAGACGGTCGAGGTCAACCCCATGACTGTCGGTCACCTTACTACAATTAGAGCAATGTCAAATGTACGTGTTTACATATGGGCCATATATGATATATATAATATCGTAACATATATACAATATATCAAACTATATCAAATACCAAACTTGCGATATATCAAATCATATACAAGCCATGTAAAATGCTGGAAGTGTCGGGTGGGGGTTTCGACTAGCCGACCTCCCACTACATAAACAACCTCATGCTAAAGCTCTTGTCAATACGCCAAACCAATGGACTTGTTAACAAGCCGTCGTAAACCCCTTTTAAAGTTAAATTGAAGGTACAATATGCCAAAGGAGCACATGCGGTTTCCAAGGTTGTTTTTCACCCACAGAGGTGGTTTTGCACATCAAAAAGGTGGTTTTTGTAGGGACAGAGGTGGGTTTTCTCATTCCAGGGGGTATGGAGGTCATTGTGGCCAAAAATGCGTAAGTTTATACTCATTTGACTTGAAATTTTGATTTGAATGCAGTGGTGAGGTCCATTTTCTTATTTGAGACTCTGTTTTTTAGATCATGCCTGTAACAACATTTTGAAAACAAAATAAAGAGGTCAGCACTAGAAGTGAAAGGACCAGGAGATGTAGCCAGAAAGTCTGGTGAACTCCTTTATTAAATTTGGTTGTGTTGATGTGTTTAAATGTGTTTTCAAATTGTTTATTTGTTTATGTTATTCACAATCTTTTCTATCTGTTGCACTAAGTAACATAAGCAAATTCACACATAGTCTATAATACCTTTTTCATTAACCGATCACCATAGGATCCTATAGATTTGATTCAACCTGATTGGACTACCCAGCTGAGACACGCGCTGGAGTGCTACAATGTAACAGTGGAAGAAGAAGATGAAGACCTAAGGAAGATTAATATTCCAGAGGCTGATGATCACTGTGAAGTTGAGAGACCGCAACTAGAGAACCTAGACATAACTGAGATGCTCAAAACTAGACAGGTGAACATTGGCATGGAGGAAAAACCGAAGTTTGCAAAGATTGGGGACTACTGGGACAACGCAATGGTAGATAAGGTCACTGAATTACTCCGTGAATATTACGATCTGTTCCCCACAAGGTTTTCAGATCTGAAAGGGATAATAGGAGACTTGGGTGTCATCAAGATCACTCTAAAATCAAACGTGAGGCTAGTTAAGCAAATACCTTGCCACCTTAATCTGAAGTATAAAGAAAGGGTCTGTTTGAAGTTGGATAAAATGCATACAACATGTATCATTGAACCAGTTGAGGAGTTTGATTGGGTAAGCCCAATGGTAGTTCAGGACAAGAAACAAAAAGATGAGATACAAATATGTGTAGATCTCCGGAAGTTCAATGATGCCTATGTGCATGATCCCTTCCCAACTTTGTTCACAATTGAGATGCTGGATAATGTTGGTGGCTAAGAAGCATATTCATTAACTGATGGGTTCTCAAGGTACCAACAGATCAAGATCGCTCCAGAGGATAGAAGTAAGACGACCTTCGTGGCTGAATGGGGGTGCTTATACTATACTATGATGCCTTTTGGGCTGAAGAATGTGTTGGCAATATTCTCGCGGGTAGTCATTACGATGTTCAAGGATTTCATTCACAAATTTATGGAGGTATACTTTGATGATTGGACAGTGTTTGGACTAGTAAAGAGCCGCATAGCAAGTCTACGCTTGATGCTGGATACAAGCCGGAGGTACCAGATCACACTCAATCTGAAGAAATATTTGTTCAACATCCCTTTTCGAATCTTGCTGGGTCACGTGGTATTGAGACAAGGCTTGATGGTAGACACCATGAAGATCGTGGTTATAATCCATTATGAGGCACCAAGAAGTGTGAAACAACTATGCACAACGTTGGGGCATACAGGGTACTATAGAAAGTTCATCAAAAGCCATGCCCAGATCACTGTGCCGGTGGAGAAACTGTTAAAAAAGGATGCTACATTCTACTGGAATGAGGAATGTCAAAAGAGCTTGGATGTGCTCAAAGAGAAGATGGTCACTGCGTCGATCCTTGTCTTCCCAGATTGGAAGAAATAATTTCATGTGCATGTGGGTGTGTCATGTATTGCACTGGGAGCAGTAAAAACATAGGCAGGTGAGGGAGAATTGGATCATCCCATAGCATTCGCAAGTAGTAAGCTATCTAAAGATAAGAAGAATTATTAAATGACAGAGCACGAAGGTATAGCCATGATATACATGCTCCAAAATTTTAGGCACTACCTGCTAGGCGGACACTTTAAGATGTATACACGCCATTCTGCATTGAAGTACTTAGTGAACAAGCTTGTGTTGCGAGGGGGTGGGGGGGGGGG
>APFE030200753.1:0-13592 GCA_000404065.3 Pinus taeda | reverse complement strand
GTTGTTTTTGTTTCGTGAATATGATTTTGAAGTTATTATGAAACCAAGATAATTGAATGATGGGTTGGATCATCTGACGAGCATTGAAATAGGAAAGGAGCCTACTAATTTCGAGGAAGGACTACTAGATGCGCAGCTCTTTGCAATCCACATTGCGAACAGCCACTTTGAAGATATTATACACTTCCTGGCAACAGGAACGGCTCCAAAAGGATATACTAGCCAACAAAAGAAGGAATTTTTGGTGCGCACAATAGACTTTTCTATCATTATAGGACTCCTGTATAAAATGGGATTAGATGAAATACTGTGACGTTATGTTTCAGAATTTGAATGAAATGGAATCCTCGCTAAGGCTCATCGAGGAGCCACGGGATGATATTATGCGGGCAAAGCAACAATGTAGAAGATTCTACGTGCTGGGTTGTGATGGCTGACGATGCATAAGGATACAAAAGCATATTGTAGGGCACGTGATGCATGCCAAAGGGCTTGTAGACCCTCACGGAAGGATGAGTTGTGGCTGAATCCATAGATATCATTACAGCCCTTCAAGAAGTGGGTGATTGACTTTGTGGGACCAATTCAATCTCCAGGAAAGAAGATAGGTGCGCGGTACATCATCATCGTGACTGATTACTTATCCAGATGGGTGAAAGTGTAGGCTGTGAAGGGATCTACAAGCGTGAAAGTAGCAAGATTCATTTTTGAGTATGTGCTGTCAAGGTTTGGTTGTCAAAAAATTTTAATGAGCGATCGTGGTATGCATTTTCTTAATGAGACGATTAGCACAATGACAGAGGGATTTTAGGGTTACCATCAGAAGAGCATGCCATATCACTCGCAGGCTAATTGAATGATAGAAGTGTTTAATAAGGTACTGGAAAATGCATTGACAAAGGTTTGAAATACACAAAGAAATGACTGGGACGTGCGCATACCTGTGGTTCTATGGGTTTACAAAACAACTTGTAAGAAGCTGACTGGACAAATGCCTTTTAGGCTAGTTTATGGTGTTGAGGCTGTGATGCCAATCAAATACATTGTACCTAGTCTTCGCATAGTGTCGTTCACCAGAATGGAAAATTGTCGAGCCATGGAAGAAAGGCTCATGCAGTTGGAAGAACTGGAAGAAGATAGGTTTCTAGATGGATTCTATAAAAAAGTTCAAAAGGAATGCAAAAAGGCATGGCATGATCAGCACATTAAACTACGCACCTTCAAGGTAAATTATTTACTGTTATTATCTGACAACAAGTTTGATAAATTTCTAGCAAATTTTCAAATGCATTGGATGGGGCCGTATGTCATCAAGGAGATTATTGATGGTGGAGTAGTTCAGTTGGTAAAGTTGAATGGAGAGTCATTCCCACGAAGGGTGAATGGTAGTCAATTAAAGACATACATTAGGGATCCATCCAGATGACTATATGGTGGAAGCATAGTCTTAGCACTCCAGGAAGCTGAAAGGAGGCGCGATATGAGGGGATCTATGCTATTGAAGGAGAGATTGCACAGGGCAGCCGGAAAGTGACCATTATGGTCACTTTTCATGACTTGACAGTGGGAAAATGGATAAATGGAGTAGGGACTATAAACTACGCCGCCTAAAGAAGGTCCTAAGATGAAGAACGATAAGCAGAAAGTAACACAGCTGGTGTGTATGTCACCAAGGAAACACCAGAATAAATAAAAGGCTATTGCACAAAAGAAGGCCAAGCTAGTGGACTTGGAACCTAATGATGACATCAATGATGTCAGTGTGGGTGTAGAAGACATTGACATAGGAACAAAATATGTTGACATTGAGGGGGCAGACCCTATCTCCAAGATGCCACCATATATCCCTTTGCATCGAGGCTAGGCGAAGGTACCAAAGGACATCGACGAGAACAAAGTCACACTTTTCACCCCGTTGCTACCATAAAAAATCACATTCGAAGGACCACACTTGGCACGTATCCTCCTTTTAAAGCTATAGGACTAGGATTTAGTTGATACAGAGTGCTTTCCCCACTTGGTGACTGATACATTCATGCACCGCATTTTTTATAAAGACTCTGGTGTGATTGTGCTAAAGCCAAGAAAGTGGATAAAAGGGGTGGAGAATACAAGATAGTTGAACCTGTTATGGGTGCCGCATTACAACTGCGCACCCATAACTTTGATAGTGATCACATAGCTGTTATGCTTGGTGCACAATGGGTGCCTAGGTTAGGAGATCTGATACTAATCATTGGCATGCTAATCCAGAGGATAACCTTGCTCCCGCACTCAGGTTTGAACCCGGCCATGGCATTTGGCCGAAAGTCGAGTGACCGCGACCTCACCAAACAAATGAAGGACAAGTTCAAGCTTTCCAAGAAGCTGCACGACTACACCATCTCTAGCATAACTAATCCCAGGGTTAAAGTAGCCACTCATTTTTTGCAGGGAATATTATGAGGAAGTGTCTCATAGATGAAGTGTCAGCACGGTGGTTTCTTTAGCAGCCTAGTGCACGGAGGGCGTACAATTTAACAAGTGTGCTACCTCCACATTGAGTTCCTCACAAATAACAGAGAAGCGCAAGATCAAATAAAGACCTTCCACTATGCATGGTTGTTGTTGTCGATTGTACTGGTTGCATGGGACTTGCCAGAGGACAGTCAATTTCCCCCTATTGCACTGGAGATGCCAGAAGCAACAAAGTTCGCTTCGTTTTGGGCCACGAAGGACCCCCCAAGGATCAAGGACAGTAAGATATTCTAGATTCTCATGGAATAAAGCATCTGTGCCACCATCAACCACAAGTTGCAGCTCTCACTGACTATCTTTGAGAAGAAGTTAGAGTATGTGGAGTTTAAGGTGATCGTCCAGTGTGTGTCCATCAGAGTGCGAAAGGACCCCACACAAAAATGGTATGAACTTACATACCCGGTGATGGATGATGCAATCACCGTGGTTCTGAAGAGTTGGCCTGCAGAGTGGTGCAAAGCCTCAGACTTATCAACTGGGACTAGTAATTTTTCCATGAAGCAGAAGAAGGAAGAGGTTAGGTTAAGGATGGAGCAGTTGGCCAAAAAACGAAGGAAGGAAGCTAAGGATAAATCCACAGTAGAGTGCGTGGGAAAAACACAGGCAAAGGAGGATGAGGAAGAGGAAGACCATGACTCTGATAGGAGTTAGAAGTCGCCTTCTCCACAAACAAATGAGGAAGAGAAGTGCTCAGAGTAGGGAAGAGTGGACCCGGAGACTACTCCATTCTGGGTTAAGCACACAACGCATCAGGAGAAAGTTGGGCCGCAGAAGAAGTCCAAGGCCAGAAAATCATCCATGGGCCCAATCACCTTGATAAAGGGTGATTTGAACGATATTGGTGATACAGCGAGGGACGTGACCGCGGAACTGCTGCAGCAGTTCAAGCAGTAGCAGAAATAGACCTTGGTTTCCATTCAAATGGGTCTATGCGAGCTTCATAACCAGGTGACTCAGGTATATAGACTACTGTAGGGCAGGGCAGAAGGGTGTCAACCAGTTTGATGTTGGGAACCTCAGATGCAGCAGAGATGGTTCATACAATGGATCTGTAGACTGTCATGTTTCCAGATGGAGCATTTACCATAGAAGAAAAGGCTGACAGGGCCACTATCAGCACCATCAAATAGGTCGGGTTAAACTTGGCCACTCTCCCAAGTGAAGCCCTTCACACCCTGCTAGATGGTGTGATTGTGGAAATACTTGCTCTGGAACAATGCACCTTGAACGTTATCAGCGAGAAGAAGGTGAACAATGCACAGATTTTTACTGAAAAATTATCTGCAATTGATCTTCTTAAGAATATCATAGAAAGGAATGAATGCACAATAGTCGTGGTGGCTGAGGCATGTGGGATTGTTCCAGAGTTGAACATACCCGAAGATTCACTAGTCAACACAAGGATCTAAAAGCTTGTTGTAACTGTGCGAGGCATGAACAAATCTAGCTAAGGTTTAGTTTGAATTGAACCTTAAGATCATGGAACCTGAGTTGAGGGCCCAACCCTCGATTCCACCAGAGGTCAGAGAGCAGCACACGACCACTGTAAAAGATTTCGTTGCAGCTATTGACACCACTAAAAGGATTGCACTTCACTCTTCAAGAAAGCGCTCGAAGTATTGACCAATCTGCAGGAAGATCCCCACCAGCAAAGACAAGAAACTGAGGCATGAGAGCTATAAAAGAAGTACAATGAGGTCAAGGCGATGATGCACACTGTCACCATCACGTAGAGGTTGGAAAAGTTGCAGGAAGCGAAGGAATTAAAGGAATAGGTGGATGTAGCTCAGCGCAAGGAGGCAGTGCTGAAGGCCATATTGCGGCCTTGGCTAGAGGAAGCCTATGTACTCACTGCCTACATTGAAGGGAAATTGCTCAGTCTGTAGGTGATATAGTAGAAAATACAGGTAGACAACACAGAACCAGTGATGGAGTAGCTATTTGAGTAGGTTAAGAAGGTGGTGACACCGTGTACCGCCGAGGTTGCAGTCATACAAGTGGAGCTGGGAGGTCTTTGCGACAAGATATCTGCACTGGCTGAGTGACTCGGGGCGAGTCACCATATTTTTGTTGGGAACAGGTCTCCTGGGTCAATTTTTGGGTTAAAATCCTAAGTTTTGGGGCTAAAGGCCCATGTTTTGTGTAAATAATGTAAAGTCTCTACATTTTGTGATCATAGAGTGTGAAGATGTAAACAGTTAAAAAGGGTTTTCGCCCTTAGTTTAGATAGCTTGTGTCGGCTTGATGAGACCCTCCCTTGGTCCGCGGGCCATGGGAATGTATAAAAAGGGAGTCATAAAAGAGTCTAAGGTAGATTTTTAGTAGAGTTCTAAGTAATTTTTTGGGTTTGTGAGAGCTACGATTGGATATTCTTAGCATAGGTGGAGGCTCTATAGCTAAGTGCGCAGAGGCATAGGGTGGAAGTCTACAGCTAAGTGTGTGGACCCCTATAGCTGTGTGCGCATGGCAGTTAGAGTCTGTACTGGAGATCTAAACCATCAATAAGG
This sequence comes from Pinus taeda, assembly GCA_000404065.3. Taxonomy (NCBI): domain Eukaryota; kingdom Viridiplantae; phylum Streptophyta; class Pinopsida; order Pinales; family Pinaceae; genus Pinus; species Pinus taeda. The sequence goes on along the minus strand of APFE030200753.1, from coordinate 8,568 downwards.
AGAATTATTCTGCAGATATCTTTGTATGGGCTATTTTACTTCTATTATGAATGTTTGCAGTTATGTTATGTTGAATATTGGGTTTACGATTTAATACTATATTTATGCGTGAATCTATGCATTTTACTTTGGCATATGAATGCAAGTAAGAATATCTGTTTACATGAAGATAATCATAATACAAGTTGAAGTTAACTAATAGTTAAGTTACTCTGGGTAGACACAGAGGTAAGGGTAATTACAGAGGCACGTAAGCATCTGAATTGACTATTTAGGGTACGAAGGACAATTAGAGGCTTTCGCGAAGGTTTTAAAGCTGAATAAGAGAAGTAATTTGATAAGACATAAAGGGCTTATAGGTCTATGCGAAGGAAGGGTTAGGGTACAAAAATGACATCAAAACCATCTTAGGGTGCGGAAACTTAGTTCCTGCATCCCCTCATACTGCTTTGGGTGAGACTTCAATCCGCGCTTCGTGGATTGATGCCAAAAGGGCTCGTAGTGTAGGGATTTGAATGGCTAATTAACACTGAACCTGGGTCAGGGCTTATCAAGCCAGAATTAGGTGTATGCGAACATTCATAAGTTCAACTTGTATCGTATTGCATGCAGATACCCCACGTTCCCATGCATAGACATGATTCACTAGATCATCTCTCACACCGACCTCGAGACGATGACCTTGAGCAGTGTCAGTGGTAAGGAGCTTGAGACCTTCTAGGCACGAGATTATGATGAGATCTATCAGATGGATGAGCCCATGAATGTCATGACCCCTCCATTCAGCTACCCAATAGCAAAGGCCACTCCATAGATATTTTGAAGGATTGGGTAAAGGAGCTAACTTGTTTCAGGATGACACCCAAGAAGATCTATAAGATGAAGATATTGAGGAAGGCATAACAATACTTGGTCATATTCATATGTTGACTGAGTAGCCAAGAAAGCACTGAGACCTTCCCTCAAAGTTGGGTAGTCGCATTGGACCAATAGGCTAGAGAAGGAAGACCCAACTAGTTCAACATACTGGCTCATCAGCTGAAGGAGCAAGTCACAAAGGCTCAACAGTTGCCTGAAGGCATGCATGCAAAAATTTACAAGTCCACCTACATTCTAGATGCAGTCTGTGCCCACCATGAGTTCCTAGGCTTAAAGTGGGCATGGTCACCCATAGAGACTATTGTGAACACATATTTCAAGCTATTCTCCAAGTGTAGCTTCAGAGGAGAGATCATATGGCTTTTCGACCATATTGTCACCCTAGTGTATAGGTTGATATTCGAACAAGATCCATCCTGCATGTCAAAAGAAGTGATGAAGGCATTCTTAGGCATTACATATTGGTATGCCTCATTAGATGGCATGTTCATCCGAGTCTTCAGTGCGGAGAAGCCTTCGCATCTTCTACCAAAGTTTCCTTTGGACATACGTGTCATGCGGGAAGTAGCGTATCATATCTCAGTAGGATGAATAGCTAGGTTGCAGCTGAAGAATAAGGCACCTTGGCCCACTCTTCCATTATGGATTGGGTTATAGAAGATCTGGCGTATCAAGCAAGTGGATTTCGAAGCTGAACAGATGAAGAAGTACCTGTTTGACCTCTGAAGCTTCAACCCGTATGACCCACACTACATTGTGAAGGATCAATGCATGAGAGTTCAGTTCAATTGGATCCATGGGGCATGTCATTGGGCTGAGGAGGACTCATGGAGGTAATGTTACAATTACTATAGACCCAATGAATAGGTCATTTTTGTCGTAGAGTGGTTAGCACAGCAGAATGAAGCAGCACCATGGAGAACACAAGAAGTAGCAATAGTAGCAATAACAGGAGAGGAAACAGAGTCGAGCATACCTATGCATGACAAAAGGAAGAGAAAGATCGTCAACCGCATGGAGGAGGAACAAAGTTGCAAGTTTTGAGCATATCCACTTTTAGAACAAGCAACTATGGCTATCTAATAGAAGAGGCAATAACACGACAAGCGAATCCCCCAAAGGAAGAGGGATAAGAAGAGAATGGAAGAAGTGGAGAAGGAGTTGCATGAGCTGAGGGAGAAACTCTGTAATAACAATAGATGTGCCAACATTAGAAGGAAGTGCAACAACAGAAGATTCAATAGGGGGCACATCACGTGCAAACAGATGAAGTAGTGCCCGCACAATTAGTTGATTCTTCTGAACAGCTGGCATGAGGAGAACAAGGTAAACCCTCGTAGGGGTAAGCCCTTGATCATGAGATAGAAAAGGATCTTGAATAGTTGGATGTAGACATGGAGCAACAGGAGTTGGAATAGGACATTGACCTCATGCCTCACTAAAGAGAGGTCGACTCACCTGCTTCAATGCATCCAGATGATGATCAAGTCTCAGATGACAAAGGAGGCACTGAGATCCTTGGTGGTCAACCAGAAGTAGAGATGCACAACATCTCATTCAATGAATCTCATCACAGATTTGTGCAATCTTAAAGAGTATTGAATCTGGAAGACCAAACATCCCCTATGCAATTTGAAGAGAAATTGATCTTGACTGATGTGCACAAGCATCCAACTACATTGGATGATGCAACTAGAGTGTATGCCGAAGCCACTATCTCAAGTGCTTGTTTTCTCATAGCTGAGAATGAGGGAATGGCGAAGGAACTATAGGTGGCCAAGTAGGGAGGAGACTTGGTGACAATGTCACTCGAGCTAAAATGAAGAAGGAAATACTAGATGATGTGTTTTCCTTGGACACAGTTACATGAGCATTGTACTCCAAGTTTGGTACCATGCATCAAGTAGTTGTTCATCTCCACAGATGGAAATAGTGATGTGCAAGAAGAGTACACATATTGAATAACATACATATTTTTGTTGATAACATGTGAGCATGGATGATTAAGTACAAGGGAGGCCCACTTAATTTGCCAAAGATGATGAAGGCCAACATGGTCGAGCTACAAGTACGTATCCGGAGTCAGATCCAGAACTATGAAGATGTACCACAACTCATCACTAGCATACAGGCTTCCCATGCATGAGAATTCAAAAGCATGGAGGTTATAATGCACACTCATGCGATCCCAGCACTTGGGACCCTTACTCAGGTGAAGACCAAGAAGTAGGTCCACAGGAGCTTGACTCATACTTCGATGAGCTGATGTGCACCGCCACGAGCCCAGACTTTCCTATCAGTGTAGACATCATGCACAAGTACGTTGTTGGTCTAGCCACACTAAAGAAAATGATGTGCATGCTCATAGACGAGTTGGATAGAGGAGCCCAAGCAGTGTACCCAGGTGCTATGGAGGCAAGGTTCACATTTCAGACGGACGTCACAACAGAACACATGGACACTCTCAAGGACTACCAATCTTGGCACCAATATGTCAATGTTGATTAGCATGAGGATGTTAAGAAATTGGACTTCTATGGTTGTCTAAGTCCGAATGATGTCTATCTTGGCTTGTCCAAGCCATTGTTCACATGGGTACATGTGCATTGTAATGTTAAGTCATGTCAAGTGTAACTCAAGTGTCAAGAGTGGGTGTAATAGTGATAGAGTAGATGAAGATTCATGAGGGTAGTTGAATGGTAACAAAGGGGAATGTCAAGGGTCACCCCACAATTTGTTATAAATAGTCCCTCATAACTCATTGTATAGGCTTTTGGTCAACCAAGCCTCTACTAAGACTATCTTGAAGAAGGATTGGACAGTATTGTAATGTGCCTTGGCTTCTCCACTGCACGGAGCTAGTACATCTCTTTAGAGGAGTAGGCAGATGTGGCTATAACATTCCACTGTTGGGGCTAGCAGGTTTACATGGATGTATTATATGATTTTGACTTACACTTCTTTATATAATAAGAGCCATCACATTTTCATGCATATGTTGTTATTGTAATTGGATTGTTCTAGTTGCCTTAATGATACATGTTGTTTAACTTACGTACTTGTGAATGAACTGATTTGTATGCAATTATATGAATCTTGTTGTTAATGTGTTGCATATGTTATTAATGCTATCACCATCTGTGTCGACTTCTCTGTCACACATCAGACAAACATTTCTCATGAACCTTGTTATATCAACCATCACACTCATCTCAGACTGATCCATGAGTGTTATTCATGTTATCTTACGTGTATGTTGTGACTTCCACATCCAAGTGCACTTCTCCACTGGAAGTTGTTTTTGGGTGCTAAAAGGTGTCATTTAAAATTCCTAATTGCCTCACATTAATTATCAACCTGGGTAAGTCTTTTTATTCCAAGAGTGTACACAATATGTGCAAGCTATAAATCCAGAGAGTAATGTTTTAAACTAAGCTATGAAATTCAATACAAGAGTAAATGGATGCAATCATAAATCTCAAGCTTGTAACTCTAAAGGAAATAACTCATCTAAACAATACCGTAAGTCAATATTAATCAACCAAATTCAAATGCCAATAAACAGAGAGCACCGTAGTATTAACTGAGCTCTTTCAGTTGTACTTAAACTATCAGGTAAAAGTAAATCATTTAATCAATCACGCTCTATTCTTCAATTAACTAGAAATAATTCTTTAACCGATAACGAATTCAATCCACGACATGAATTAATAAAACCAAATATGATTGCGCATTAATGAAATAAATACTAGAAATCCGATTCAATGAAAATAAATCAATTGAAAAGATATAAAGCAAAAAAACTTGTAGGAAACATAAAATGCATAAAACAGGGAATAGCAGTAAGTTCCACCAGAGACCGGGCCGTAGCCACCAGCAAACACTACTTAACGTTTTCAAAAGATACAAATGAACAACAATGCAAGTTGTATATTAATCATCAAAGTCACTTATCATTACAACATGATCTTGTTTCTCAGAATCACCCTTACATAAAATAAAATTATAATCCAAGTAAAGGATGAGAGATCCCTCTTCGGTCTTCTCTTTTATAGTCAAAGGAAAAGATAAATCTGATCCCTCAGGATCAGGAGATCCTGAGGGATTCACAACTAAATGCTATCTTCAGAGAGTTCTTCTATCTCACACAGGTCTCCTTGACTTGCTCCTTGGTTCGACTGCACCCGACGCGTCTCATTTTCCTCGATTAGCTCTTGCTGTTCTGAATTGGGAACAACAGTTGTTCCTTCTGCTATTTTTCTACATAAAAAGTAACAAGAGTTAGTTTGGTCAATCAAATCATATCAAGAGCTATTTTATTCATTTCTTATCAAAATCCTATAGATTTGTTATTATATTATGGCATAAGATGGATAAGAAAGGAGGAAAAGGATAATAATCAAGAGTAAATACATACCTATTGCACGGCTCAATAGTTGTGCATGTCCTTTGTGTGTTGTGTTCCTAGCTGAGTTGGTAATGATCCCTTTCAACATGGAACTCACCTTCACCTTCCTCTCCCTTTGAAGTGTTGGAACCTCTCGTACACATTTCTTGACTCTCTACATCAGTCACACCCTTGCTACTGATACGTTATCTTACTTGCCTTTGTGTGACATCGCGATCAAGGCATTACCTTATGACCCACTGCTGGGACTCTTACACCAAACAGTCTGAGGTCTAATTTGGAATTCTTATTGGGCAGATCCCCTTGACATGTTGGCGGGTTTAGCACCATCAACATTTTTGGTGCTAGAAGGAAGGCCTAATGACAAGTAGTGTCCTCTCATCCAGTTTTGAACATTCACGTATCTTTAATGGAGTCTTGCATTCTTCTTCCGCCAAGGTTTTTTTCAAATCGTGAAGATGTCTCCATCTCGAGGAAGCTTTTCAATCTCTTGTCCACTCACACGTATGATGGTGAAGGAAAAGTGGCCTAGCCTAAGCACTTACATAACTTTCTTTCCATGATTTATGAGGAAGATGAGTTTACTAATGAACAGTTTGGGTTTCTACTCACATACACACTTCGTGAATCTCTATTTCATTGGGTGCTCAGCCTACCAGCTGACACGGTGCACTCATGTGAGCACTTTTGTGATCTTATTGAATACACATTCTATCATTTTTATCCAGACCATCTTGACCGGAAACTGTTACAACAACAGAGGGCTCCACATGAATCCATTATTGATTTTTGACAGTGCTTTCGTGACTTGCAGTTTCAAGATCCGAGGAGCCAAATGAAGTTCTGTTATCTTTAGGACTAGTTCGAGTATTGCCTTAAGAAATCTGCCCGTCCCAAGAGGAAGCTTGATGCCAAGCTTCACTCAAACTTCTTCGTTGATGGAACTGTACAATCCCATGTGGAAGTAGGCACTGTCTCAATGGATTTTCTGCCTCCCTCTCATTCAACAGTTACACCTGTTATCACTCAGGTTGTCCCTAAGCTCCAGTAGGGATACGGCCGAGGTAACCACAAACCAATCTTTGGATTGCAGGTTCTAGCCCACCTGCAATTAGAGAGGGCTCTCTCTTAATGATTTAACTTTGTTGATGATGATGTTAGGCTAGTTGTTGGGTACAAGGGGTTCTGTTGTTTTGTTTGGATGGAAGGTGTATGCCAGGTAGAAATTCCAAGCAGAGAGGCAAGGTAAAGTGTGATAAGTTTCAAACCATTGGGAATGGAGTCATGGATTAAAGCTTGTTGGTGTGTTTTCTTGGTCACAAGAGGCTTGTGGAGCGAGGTAGCCACACATGAGACAATGATCAATTTGCTGAAGGATGGAATGATGGTCAAAGACAAAAGGCAATTAAGAATCTTTCATCAAAACTGACATAGAGGAGAAGTGAAAGAATGGTTATCTAGGAGCAGTTAAGAATTCCTAAATTATCATTCATAAGTGAAAGAAACAGCGTAAACAAGATCATTTAAGTATGCATGTTCATAACTATTCCTGATGAAAACATGAAAAATTACAGAAATTGAGCCTAAGGTGCAATTAATCAAGTCCTAAGCTATTCTTTTGTTTTCTGCAATTTAGAAAACCAGATTTCTGATAAAACACACATGAATAAAACTAACAGAGTTAAGAGGCACTTATTGAAACATGTCGAAGCACAGGAATTCCACAATCACTCCTCGACCAGTTAAACACAACAGACAGTTACAGAATCCATGCTTTCAACAATCTTTGGTTATAGAAGCATCACAGTTACAGTGTGAGTCTCTGCTTGAGAGAAAGGATTGAAATAACAAAGATCAAATTACTGATGAACAAAAACGACCAACCAACCAACCCCTACTCCATTTTTCAGGGTGGTATATATAAGTAAAATATCTGAAGTCATTTATTACAACTGACCTAAACAGGTCTGCCAAAAAGCTTTTCTAAACTCTAATCATTGCTGGAATTAAATGCAAGTAAATCCTTTGGGCTGCGCTAGAGGCAACTGAATCAAGTTGAGTTGATGAGGTGTCCTGAGTGGCTTGGTGCAGTGGTTTTGTCATTATGGTGCCTTGAGTTCTGGTCCACTGATCTTCCGTGAGTTTAATGTGTAGTCATTTGTGCTGGTGAGCCTTCAATGTGTCTTCAATTGCTTCCTGACTTTCAGAGCTTTCGTTTTAATGTTGAATTTGCCTCGAGCCCTGAGAAAATATCCTCTGATACACTTTGCCGCTACATTGATGGTCTTCGCCGCTTCCTGATACTCTTTGACGTGCTTCCTGTCTGCAAAGTTGATCTGATACTCTTTAATCTCTGTCTCTGGTCTCTCTCGATCTTCAAATCGGTTTAATTTGGAAAAATTGGGTAATTTCAGGCTTTTTCGGTGCAAAACGGGCCAAGGAATCAAAAGATTCCCTAAAGATTCCCCAATATGGCCTATTTCCCGTAGCGATGCCTCTGTTTCTCATTCCGGAGCTCCGAAGCTCGACTTTTGCGCTTGCGTGAATTTTCGGTTTTTTGGCTGCTAACATCAGCAGTACGGCGGATGCCGTCAGTAGTGGGGTCCTTTGGTACGGATATGACGTTAGCAAGCTGACGTCATCAAGGTGACATGGCAGTACGGCGGGGTGACGTGGGAGGGACGCGTGGCAGGGTGACGTGGCGCTCCTGTTACGTGAGGGGAGGGCAGTTTTGCCTGTGCATCAGACCGCCTTTGGTACAAAGGTGGTTTTTGTCAGGGGCGGCCCAATGAAATGGGAGGCTGCCACCTGTCCCGGTGTATGATGGTAAAACCGTCAGACATCGGGTGGTAACCTAACACCACAATCAGGCGCGCAATGTGAACAAGGGCCGTCGGATCTGGGGGAGGAGATCCGACGGTGGATGGAAAAGAGAGATGCGCGGGGTTTAGTAAAAGGCACGCGCGTTAAAGGTTTGATTTTTCGCGGCGCTATGGGTTTTAAACTTTAGGAAATGGGTTAAAATGGGTTTTGCGCAGTTGGAAATCTATTTAACAAACATTAATAATTTCCAAGAAAAATGCGTTGGGGGTTTTTAGCATTTGGACGGGGTTTTCTTAGTGTTTGGAAGGGGTCCAGACACTTGGGAATGAAAATTTATGCAGAGGGAGGGTTCTTACTAAAGTCCAGGTGACTTAGTAATCCCCAGAGAAGTATTTATGGTTATATTTCAACCAGGGGGAGGGGATATTTACATAAGGGGATTATTTACATAGTTTTAG
>APFE030200749.1:6466-43354 GCA_000404065.3 Pinus taeda | reverse complement strand
TACTATCTTGAAATCTCAAGTGTTTATTCTTTTCTTCTAATTTACCTCCCATAATGTTTACATCAACTTCCATTCTTTGGTAGCCTTCTTCCTTTTCCAGATATTACTTTCTCATTCCTTCTTCAACCTTTCTTCCTTCTTCCATTGGCTCCTTTAATTTGATAATATCTTCCTTCAACCCATTATCTTGTTCTTAAATTACTTGAATTAGCTCTTCATTTCACTTGTTTGACTTTTTAAGATCACTCTTAGAGAGACAATCTTAGCTTCAATTCCTTCACATTATTGTTTAGATTGTATTGCAACATTTACTGGTTGAACATGCTCCTTCTTATCATATGCTTGCAACTTATCCTTAAGATTAATAATCTATTTCAAAGAAAAATCAAGTTTTCTTCCAATTTTAAGAACTTCCTCTAACCTATCTTATTATGAATCGATACTCCATCTAAAATAAAAAAAGGTTGTTTTATCATCATACTCATCTTTTGACACATATTTAGAAATAATATTACATGATGGTTATCCTAACGAAGAATCTTCCTTTGATTTTCCTTCATGAATGACCTGCAGATTATCTGTAACACCCCCTCCTCCGATTTCTACCCAATAAATCTACCAGTCGGGGTAAACATTTGATGAGAGAGCCTAATATAAGCGACTCAACCTTCTTGGCTACCTTAAGTAAATGGAATTGATGGAACACATTAAACAAACCCATCCACATCAACATCAACAACACCCTCAAAAGACATGTCAACCGCTCACACATCTTGTCCCTGAGTCCCACTGATGATTTAAGCCTTTTAACCCTTGGTCTCTCTCATGCTATAAGTAAGACAACAACCAAAAGCCAAAGTCTCTCTAACAAGCCTATGTGCCAGCATACTTGGACTCTTTTCAGTAGACCTACACTGGTGTCCCCATGATTTGAGGCACTTTTCTAGCCCAAAATCTTGACCTCTGCCTAGAACTTGTTATAACCTTCAGAATCCATCAAGGATATGATGACAATATAAACAAATAAAAAATCAACCTCAGGACTAGGCTTGAGCATCCCCAATAAGGACTGACATTATGTCAAACACTTGGCATCGATGCAGCCTATAGGTCTAGGATACAAGACCGAGCATAAATTACTGAAATCCCTTATGAAACATAACTAGAAGGATCACCTCCTTCTCCATTGAACTATTATATCATCAGTTAAGCCTTGCATCCATCCATTTAACAATTATGAGTAAATACATGAAGTAACCATGACTTGAACCAATCATATAACCATGCTTATAACCAACATAAAACCATATAAATATCAGAGATATGACATCCACTAAATCCAGATATAAACCAATGCAAAAGTAAGAGAACTCAACTTTTATTAATCATAGTCAAATATAACCAAGTTTTGGACTTCCACGTACCATCCGACCATATACATGGTTGAACCAAATATTTATTTTAACCAGTCACCCCAGTGCCATATTCCAAGCATGAATGTGGGATCTCATAGAAAAATTAATCCAAAAACAACCAAGAGAATTCAGAGGTTAAACCACCTCCACCCTCATCAAACCATGATCGCACCAAACTGGTGCTCCAGTCACAACCGAACCAAACATGGAATTCCATCCGGAATCCATCACTATCCTTGAGGAACTTTTTGTCTCCTTGTCTCTTAAGATTTATCGCAATCCAATCTCAAATCACTAGGCCTTAAATCATGACCAGTATCTCAAGATTTACTGAAATCCAAACCTACATTACTAAGGACCTACATCGAGACTTCTCCCTTAGGCTTTACCATGTATCCCACCAAAATCAATCGAGGGATTCGTAGGCCATTGGGAATGAGACTTGAAACCACCTCTGCCCTAGATTCTAAAATCTATCCAGCCAACCAAAACTCAAAACTGAGATAAACATTCCAACATACCATGGCATCTAGAAAAATGAAAGAAAAGGTTGAAAACCACTGTCATGACCCTACAAAACCATGCCAACGACAACAAGAGAACCATACACCAACATGAAAATCCATGCATGTCAAAACTAGCTAGGCAATCACACATGCAAAAGGTTACCTGCAACTATTCCTGCTGAAGTTGCATGATCCTACTTTTCCTTCCATGATCCTTGTTTTCCTTCCTTTCCCTTTCTTGATCCAAATCTAAAGTGCTCCAAGAAAACTCTAAGTGACCAAGAGTATGAGAGAGAGAGATAGAGAGAAAATAATGAAAGAGCTCCAAACTTGAATTGACAAAAAGCTTAATTAGGTATTGAGGGCTTAAAATAAAATTAATATATAAATCATAAAATAAAATTTCAAAAATCATTCATTACTTTCCTAGGTAGGTATTTAATCAAAATTTAGTAATCCATATTAGGTATTAAAAATAAAATAAAAAATAAAAATTTGAAAATAAATAAACTAATTAAAATTAAGTAGGTAAAAAAAAAGTTAATAAAAATTATATACTATATTAAAATAAATCTCCTATTTATTAAATCGTTACCTCACATAGAATTAATTAGTTATTAGGTAAATTAAAAATTAAAATAAAAATAATAACAAATTTAATTAAATTAAAATTAAAACAAAATAATTAAAATAAAATAAATCAAGATTAAGTCAATAAAAATAATGGAACATTGAATAGTATATGTAGTTTAGTCTTTAAATTAGTCGATTTCTTAAATTGGTCGGCTTTTACTTGAATATATCATACTTGAGGTTTATTTATCTGCTCTGGTTGGAAGATTCTTCTCTCAATCGATCTATCATTCATAATCTATCATTTTTTGTCCTGATGGTGGACCCCCTTCAGGGTTCGAAACGTCGACATATTGAGCATACTACTGTGGATAATCCAGATCATAATTTTCCAAAAAGCTTAACACTGACTAAGATTGAGCCAAGAGCTTGTCAACTAATCTTCAAAAAGCTTTTTATCAATGAGGCCAGTAATTTCTTAATTTCCCATTATTTTCCTTCAATTTCCTCCTCACATGAAACTTGTGACCTTTCACCTTACTTTTCTCCTAATTTCCTTTATTTTCATAAATACATGTGGCAAAAATTCCTTTTTTCCTTATAATGGTTTTTCCTTTGGCAATTTTCCTTAGCCAAAACACAGATCCAGTGATACCCACTAGGATATATTTTCCCAACATTCAACTTGGAATACATGTCCCTTTCCCGTGGTCTTATTTTTCCTTTATTAACTTTTATTACATGAAATTTTCACTGGGGATGTTACATAACCCTCCCCCATGGGGAACACCATCCTTGGTGTTAAACCACACTAAGACCTGAGCAAGAACACTAAAAAGAAAACATACTTCCCATGGAGCTTTATAACTTAGCTTGTTGTAGTATTTACAATGAAATACCTACTCAAATGCAAAACATAATGAAAACGTGACAACATACCACATACTTGAGATTTATAGCACAACTCATTACAGTATTGACAATGACTATATATACACATATGCACATTTGTTAAACCAACAAATAAAAGGGTACAAGGCCCATACGAGTCAACAAGGAAATCTAGAGGATCACGTCTCCACCCTTAAAGTAGTACCAACATTCACCTCCTTCGTAAGAAGTCCAAAATCCACTACCACAATCAAAGCTGCATCCAATGTCCAACGCTACAATCCTGAACCAATTTCCCTCTCAGTGAGCAATTACCGGCTCATTTTTCTATGGAACATTCCCAATGTTCATCTGATTCCAACTGGAAATGCTAATGACCAAGACAAATATATCTGCAATATTCCCTTCTCTGCTACATAGTACTTCGGGAAATTAGGTCACCCCCTTCCATGCAGTCACTCACCTTCCAAGTTCCCTAGAATCCCCTATCTTGAGTGATTGATCCCTTGGCAAGGATTTCTCACATGAGAAGATACAAAACCAAGGCATATACTAGCCTCACAACCATCATACCAGACATAGCATGATCATGGAAATCAATGGACACTATTGGCTATGAGTGTCCCACAATTGCCCTACTCTTGAAGTACTCTACCAACATACTGTTGCATGTTCTAATTTCTTTTGCTGTTGCAAATTCTTACAGTTGGTTTCGACCACTCAATAGGCATGTTCATGCATTCTTGTTCCAAACACATAATTTCCTGTTAGATTTAAATAAATTGAAATAAATTCACATCATACCTCATTGGTAGCTTTTCAACAAGGTATACTTGCACTGCTATTCGCTTCTTGTCACAACAGGTCAAACTAACTATTTGATCAAAACATCATGTATAAACATATCACATATTGTTTGCTCAAAAAAAAACCATCATAGATCAACATCATAAATCATATGTAACCATAATAAACCATAATCATAGATCACCTATAATCATCATATACCATAGTCATAAATCATATGCATAATAAAATGGAAATAAAATGATGATACTTATCCTTTCATCAATCCTTAGCTTCTACCATTGTCTTTATTCCATACACACTTTGGATCAATTTCCACACTAGAAAAACATCCAATGCCTTCTTCTCAACCATGTGCACATACACATAGTGTGCTTCACACACACACATAGATACACACATCATACAACACCATGAAATACATGCATCTACACCAATGCCATATGTACCACATGTACACTGCAACAACCTACACAACATGTGCATAGCATCATGTTTACATGGCACCACCTACACAACGTGTACACAATGCCACATGTACACTACACCATTGTACAATGTGTACACAATACCACATTCATGACATGTATGTGACACCACATGTACATAGTGCCACATGCATGACATGTACAAAGAACCACCTACATGCAATGCCACTTGTACAACATGTACACAACACCACATACACACATCACCACTTTGTTTTGAGAAGTTTTAGTGTCTACGGATAAATGCTTAAACCCCTAGACTAGTTGTTAAATCTAGAAAAATAGTGCAAAGCATTCTCTACTTTTTCTATGACCAATAGATTTAATAAGAGGTAAAGAAGCCTACCTAAAGATTTCGATTACTCTTTATCTCCCTTGACCAATTCTATCATTGCTTTCCATACTTAATCCGCTTGAAGAGTATCTGCACACAGATAGAAGACAAAAACTAATCAAAGCATATGATAATGATCTTTTGATTAAGCATAGCATGGAATCAAGTACATAGTACACATATGAAAGCATCAATGAATAACACAAGCATATGGAAAAAGCTTTGAACACTTTATTAGTAAAAGGAAGAGTTACAACCTAATTTTCTTGATTCAGCATCACTCCTCCAGTTCAATCCCATCCTCTCCTCATAACAAGAAAGGCATTTTGACATCATTACAATACTTGAAATCAACTCAAGTCTCATACTAACAATATCTCCCTATAATTCAATGATTTCTAGCCCCTGATCACTTATATGAGTGGTCCTTTTATAGGTGAATGAAGGAAGTTATGACATAAATGGTGATAATGAATTCCCTACCAAACTTAGAATTTAGTTCCATGGAGGAAGGGATAAAGGGATTGATGTTCCTTAACTCCCTACCTCATCTAAATTCGAGCTCAAAGGAGTAGATAAAATTGGGAAACTTCTAGATGCATCCAATGGATAAGAATATTCCCAAGCCCCAATGCAATTTCACTCAAATTCACCCATCGTAGGCCAAAGAGGGCTCAAGTGCACTGCATAGCACCCTAGCAATGTATTGGAGTGCACTGCAATGCACCCTAATGAAGGCTTGCCTGCGCTGATCTTCTTAGAGATAGTTTCAAGATGATTTTAGTCATGGAACTTCTTGGGAAGCTAGGAATTCTGATGGTTGACTTCTTTAGAGCATGTAACAACTAAATTAGGGTTTGATGGGCCTGAATAGTACTGATCTATAAGTTGGTGTTGGTGTGCCCAAATGGATCTGTATTAGTTGCCCCCTAAAGCATGAAGTCGTAAATATCTATGTCGAGTGAAATGATTTATCATGTGGAGAGGAAGTTTCAAAGCGGAAGGTGACCTACATCAATTACAATACATATATCATAATAGTTTGATTTTTCTCATGAACTATCTGAGGGAAGACATACCCATATTCATCTTATAAAATTTCATTACATGTACAAATATAGTTGTCTATAGATATAGACCCATGAATGGATGACCATGAATGTAAGGCCATTGTACATTTGATTTAGTACTCTTGAAAATATCGTAGCCTGGATGGATGAAACTAGATCCGGGGTCTTCAATGTCGTTCAATCTTTCACTCAAGTACAAGTCTAACCATGTGAATAGATAATCTGAAGTCGAACATGGGAAGACATCGTCTGATTACTAGCCAATGATGTAAGTCATTAACAGACATGAGTAAAATCACTAATAATGATAATGACCTTCAAGATACTACAGTACATTTCGCAAGGTGTGAATAAATTATTTGATGTCAAACACCATATAAATTCTTTCGGTCGAAGGCTAGTGATGTCAACCTATTGCCGGAAGCAAGAAAATTTCCATTGATGTATGCAAGCCTCAAGGTACTGAAGGGGTGTTTCTAAGTCAACTTCTTGGATAATGAGCTAATGTCGACAAGAAGAAACTCATCACGGGAGGGCCTTGATGTATCCCACATCAATGAAATGAAACAAGGTAAATGATTTTGGAGATGAAAAATTGAATGATGACAAAAGGTTCATGAATGACGGTCATGAAAATGAAGGTTTACGGTACTGCAAAGGATGAAGTTTGAACTGAATATATTCTCTTGAACATGTCGGTGACACTAAGATGAATTGGTAGCATTGACCCAAAACAAAGTAATGGATGGTATGACAGACCAACAGTGTGATAACCATCAAGCTAAATGACCCAACCCACATAGTCACAATGATGAGGTGAAAGTGTCATGTTCAAGAGCAACTTGCTACCATAAAGTGTTTTCCCCTTTTTCCAATTTTCCCCAGTCATTGCTGACCAATACCTCTTTATTTTTATCAAGCTTGTGGGGGATAACATATGCTTGTTGTATAATTTCACCCTTTGAGTGAATCCATCACTATTTGATGTTTTAACGAGTCTAGCGAAGGTGAAACTCGGTCTTGTCTAAATGGACAAGCTTGTCACTATTTGATGTTTTTAACGAGTTTAACAACAAATATAACTCTGTCCTTTTCATGTTTAAAGAGTTTTAAAGGAATGAAAAGAAAACTCCACAAGTTCTCTTTCATAAAATAATCTATGAAGTCCGAAAAATTGTAAAATAATACAAGAGAGATATCGTTTCCAATCCTTTAATGAGCTAGAAAAGAAAAGCGCTCGACAACCTTTTCATGTTTAGAGAGTTTGAAAAGAGCTTAAAGAGGACTCCAAGGGGGTTCCTTTTTCATTTTTAACAAAGCTTGAAAAAGAGATAAAAGCCTACTTTGTGGTCAAAGATGTTCAATTTACATTTGAGCATGTCAAATCCTACATTTCAATTGTTAAATCTACTTAAAACACCATCAAAATAGATTAAAAATACCTGTTTCATGGATAAAATGAATAAAAACTAATGTTTACTTGATTAATGTGCAAGAAATAAACATAAAAACAAGTTTTACCATTCATTTTTACCATTTCACATTTACATTTTGGTTTTGGTGCTTTGGTGCAGTTCTTACCTCAAAGTTCACCAGCTGATTCCGGAGGATTCAGTGGACCATTCCTCTTGCTGTCCAGACTAGGTAAGAGCTATCTCTATTATATTTCATTTCATTCCTTTCATTTTTAGTTTCAAGAAAAAAAATTGAGTTTTTGAGGCCCCTAGGGTTTCAATTTTGAAATTTGGGATCAGTGCACCCTTTCATCATCGAAAGGTGCACTGCACTGCACACTCATAGAAGGCTGCATGCATTACAATGCACTATCTCTAAGGCAGGGGGTGCAAAACCCAAATTCACATAGCTATTTTCTCCCAAATTTTGCTCTATTTTTTGCAAGAAATGGATCCTAATTTTTCTAATGGTTGTATTGCAGACATTCATCGGATCAAAATGGTGATTATATGGAGAGAACAAGAGCACAAAGAACAAGATATGATTTCCATAAATAATTAGAGTATGGTTGAGGCCCTAAGGAATTACAGGTTATTCAAGTATTTACAATTATCTAGCATGCAATAGCAAATTGAGCTTTTACAATTCCTTGTTCATTCATGGGATCCTACTGATTAGGTCTTTCACATTAGGGATAAAGCGATCCCATTTACCATCGATGACATTTACTTTATGACTGGACTATCAAGGTGGGGTGCCCCCATCTCACTATCTGGATTTTCCAAAGGAGGTGAACCAGTGAGAGATTACATATGATAGTTTTGCTAGGAAGGTGCACAGTCTAGTAGAGATAGAAAAATTAACATCAGAGATGTTAGTGATTTACCATTGAGGATGATCCTCTTTACCATTGCCAAATTGGCTGGCAGTGTGACACTACACTTGGCAAATAGATCATACATGCAGTATGCTTTAGAGTGTTTAGAGCCAAAAGTGTTCAACTAGTGCAAGGTAGTACTTTAATTCGTGAAAGAAAAACTAATCATGGTGAAAAGCAGAAAGATAAAGAACTTTGGTTATGGGTCAATCTTGATTTCTTTCGCCTCAGAGAGAATTCCACTTATGTAGCCACAACTTGTTTCACTGGGTTTATCTAGACCTAGGGATCCACAGATGCAAAGATGGGTAGATCTTATGGCTAGGCATGCTGGTAAGTCATTGATCTCTTTTGCCCCTGCATTCTTTCAGTGGTTTAATCGACAGGATATGGCCATCGCAGAGTATCCATATTTAGGAATGGATTTCCATGGAGATCCAAACTTGATGTTACTATTTGGAGCCCAATGGGGTACTATTGGTAAATTTTTTGACCAAATTGTTTTTTGATTTTAAATTTTCTACATTTTTTTTGTGTTTTTCGATTATTTCCAAGACTAAACAAAATAATTTTTTATGTATGCAGACGTTGGACCTATTCGACCTATGGGGCACCAATGAGAGGCAAGTAGGCCAGCACAGAGACTTGTTGGGAGAGTAGTTCTCTGAGACTTATATTTAGTCGAGACATTGGCTGAGCTATAGGACCACATAGAGGGTTTGACCTTAGGCATTCTGGATATCCGGATCGAGGAGTTGCCTATGCGACTGTAGCACCACACCATTGGTGTGCAGAGTCATTGGATGAGACTTTTACACATGATAGCACAGGTTGTGACTTTTTATCATGAGAATTACTAGTCTACTTAGATGTTTTTCTGCATACATTTTGAGTTTTTGGGTCAGATGACCAATTTTTGTCTTAAACACAAACTGTTTGTAAAAAAATTTAAAACAACCATATATTTTACTTTCAGAGCTTTATTATGGTTATATGATGCAATCCTATTCAACTGATGATTTGAATTGAAAATTTTTAATTTACATATGTTGCAAATGTCTATTTAACACATAATTCTCTAGAGAACCAATTAATGTGTTTAGATTTCTATAAATATGCTAATATTGAATAAACTCAAAATACCTTTCCAAAATATGAAATTTAGGGAACATGTGATGAATTGCTGGATTTCGGATGGTATAAATGCTAGTAAGTTGTAGTACAACGAGTTGTGAGTCTAGCTTAATGATGATTTGGCGTATGCCAAGTGAAATGGAATCAGAGAGAAGTTCAATCAATGCACTATACTCAACGATATTGTTCATCGATCAACCAATACAAATCCCTCTAAAACTCACTAACTTGCCGCTTGGAGTGAAAATGGCCCATGTTTTAGAGGATAGATTCTACATACTACAACTAGCCCCATCAGCGTAACCAACAAATGGTTTTGAAAAGTTCGACATCTGTAACAAATGCAAAGTGGATTACTTAACCAAATAAGAACTCTACAAGAAACACACACACACACATGCAATCAGAGCATATATATAGTGAGTTTTTACTACACTTAACTAAGCATAGTAACATTTAAGGTACAACCCATTTCAAGGCTATGACAATGGAATCCCATCACAGTCCACTAACTTGCAGGCACCTTTCATCAAAACACGCTTAACAATATAAGGGACCATCCATAGCGGTTCAAATTTTCATGCTCCAAGTTTATCAAACTCTTGATCATAAAGCAAGACCAAGTCACCTTCTAATAAGACACTAGGCTTGACATTTTTATCATATTACACCTTAATACATTTCTTATGCGCTTCGTCGGCCAATGCGGAATCATGATGAGTTTCATCCATATGGATTAACTCCAAGAAACACGCTTCTTTTTTAGAAGTGTCAGGTAGCAGGTCAATCGCGAGTTTTAGAGATGAGATTTCACATTGGATTGGTAAGACTACTTCCAAACCATACACCAACTGAAAGGGTGTGAATCTAGTTGCATTTCTCACCGAGGTTTGATATGCCCATAGAGTCGAGTACAAGATTAGATGCCAATTTATTTTATGAACTCCAATCATTCTTTGCAACATGTGCTTAAGGACTTTGTTGATGGCCTGAACTTGTCCATTAGCTTGCGGGTAGTATGGAGTAGAACTATCATGTGACAGTCCTAACTTGGCAGTCAATTCAACCATCAAGTGATTGTGAAAATGCAATCCATGATCTGTAACTATGGCTTGTGGTACACCAAACCTGGCAACCACATGGTTGAAGAAAAATAAAGCACATGTTTTGCCACGATTGTTCAATGTTGGCATCGCCTTGGCCCATTTGGTAAAATAGTCAACGTTGACTATAATATACC
The DNA here is from genome assembly GCA_000404065.3 of Pinus taeda. Taxonomy (NCBI): domain Eukaryota; kingdom Viridiplantae; phylum Streptophyta; class Pinopsida; order Pinales; family Pinaceae; genus Pinus; species Pinus taeda. The sequence continues at coordinate 32,564 of APFE030200749.1, read as the reverse complement.
CATGCCCCCCAGCCGAGGTGGTGTTACATGTCATAAATTCAATGCCCCATTTGGCGAATGGGCCAACAACAATGACTAGATGCAGTGGTGCATGTGGTAATCTAGTTTTGTGGTCAAATATTTGGCAAGCATGGCAACTTCTGATAGCAAGAGTGCAATATTTGAATATTGTTGGCTAGAAGTAACCAGCACAGAGAATTCTCTACATGGTAGCATAACCAGATAAATGTCCACCACAAGCACCTAAATGACATTCATTCAAAGCTCTTTCGACTTCTTCATGAGTGAGGCACCTACGTAAAATCGTATCGTCACCACGATGATAAAGCATATCACCAATGATTAGATGATCTTTGGCTTGGTATCGGGCACGTTGCTATTCAAAGCGAGAGGTATTGGGCCAAAAAGCTTGGGTCTGGAGATAGACCAATATATCTCCATATCATGGATCATTTGACAAGATAAGAAATAGAGACTCATCCAAGATTGATGCTTCTAATGTTGAATCATTGGAGGATGAGGGAAGATCGCAAAGTAACTCAGCAAAAAACAAGAGATTTCTTTGATTTAGATTTGATGAACTCCAAATCAAACTCTTGCAAAATAAGTATCCATTTGGAATATTCCCCCCCCCCCAACAATTGACGTGACAAAATGTATGTCATAGGGTTGCAATCCGATATAATAGTAGTTTTACGGAGGAGGATGTAATGCCAAAATCTCTATACAGCTTGAATGACTGCCAAAGCTAAATTTTCGACATAGGAATACTTACTTTCTGTATCATTGAGATTACAACTCAAGTAATGAATAGAATGTTCAATTCCACTTTATTCTTGGACTAAAACCATGCCAATGTTTGTATCTGCAGCAGTGAGATACAGGTAATAGTATTTTTTATAGTTTAGGGCATACATTAATGATGCTCTAATTAGGGAATCTTTAAGAGAATCAAATGAAACTTGCGTAACTTGATCCCAATGGAAGGGTACCCCTTTCTTCAATAGACGAGTAAAACCTTTAGTCAACTCAAGATAGTTTGGAATAAACCTCCTCAGAAAATTTGCCTTCCCTTGAAGTCTCTGTAACTGTAACAAGTTTGAAGGTGGAGGCAAGTCAAGGATTGCCTGAACCTTAATTGGATCTAGTCGAATTCCATATTTTAAGACCACAAATCTAAGAAATCGACCAGAGCGAACACAAAACAGACACTTGTGTGGATTGATTCTTATCTTGTAATGTCAACACCATAAAAATATTGCTCTCAAATGTTGCGGGTGATCAGTCCGCTTTCGTGAATGGGCAGGTAAATCATCAAGATAAGGTTGAGCAATGTGCTCAATGTCATGGAAGGCATAATTAATTGCCCTCTCAAATGTATCCCCTGCATTCTTCAAACCAAAAGGTAACTTTCGATAGGCTAATGTGCCTCACAGACAAATAAAAGTTGTTTTAGATTGGTCCTGTGGGTAGATATTGATTTGATTGTAGCAAGAAAATCCATCCATGAATGAGAAGATTTCAGATCTGGCACATTCGTCAATAAGCTGGTTGATAAAAGGTGCAAGATAATTGTCTTTTGGACATGCTTGATTTAGATCCCTATAATCGACACACACTCGAATTGCCCTTGTTTTTTCATAACTAGAACAATGTTAGATACCAAATCGGTAAGAGGTACAGGGAAAATGAAGCTAGCACGCAAAAGTTTTTCAACCTCTATTTTAATGGCAGTGACTTTCTTAGGATGAACAGGTCGAAACTGCTATTGTATTGGTTTGAAATCAGGGTACATTTTAATCTCATGTTCAACAATGCTTGAGTCAATTCCTGGCATCTCCTCATAAGACCATGCAAAAAGATCTCTAAATTCACAAAATAGAGCATGGTAATTATCAAGTTCTAATGGAGAACAAGATTTAATGACATGAATGTTCTCTACAATGCTAGTCTTGGTTGAAATGTTTATAGAAATTGTTTATTCTATGTTTGACAAATTACGCTCAGAATCTACAATATCTATCTTAACAGAATTAGACAAGAAATCAACCATTGATGGGTGGTTTAGTTCATTTGAATAATCTTCAATGTCATCTGGAAGGTGGGAATGATGATGATAATCTTCCCACGGTTCCTCTCCTATCATCATTGATTGGATGATTCCTTCTTCTGTAGAATGTATACATGAAAAGGGATCTGAAGAGGTACCATATTCTAATGATCTATCTACCAATACAATTGTTGGGTGCAGATTTGGGTTTGTCATATAAGCTTGAAAGGTTGATTGCTATGATGATTCAATGGGGCTTAATGGCAACACCTCAATATTACGATCCACTTCAACTTGGTTGGAAATCCTTCTTAAATCAGATGAGGTGGAGGAAATCATGTTGCAAGTCTCTACTCTTACCACTGTCGTCAAATCAGATGGTGACGGGAGGGTAAAAGTACCCATTAGGGAAGGATCTTTAAAGAAACCTACTCCAACACTTTGAAGTGATAGTGGGGATCCGTGTACCAATGGAATTCTTCCTGTAGCCTATGAACTATTGGCAAAGAAGGTTAGCTGATCAATGACTATGATTCCACCCTTAAAAGGGAATGCAATAGTATGAAAGTACATGGAAACCACAACAACCATAGCATATACCCAAGGCCTTCCCAACAAAATGTTGTAATCGAGGGGTCTGTCAACCACCTCAACTTCAACAGTAACTATTTTTCCCCTTAGTCTGATTTGCAAGTTACTCAAAATCCGTCATGGAGTATATGTTCTTCCATCAATTGATTTTAACGTAGTTGATGATCATGAAAATGGCAGTGAACCAAGTGTTTTCCAGTAGCTCATGGACATAATACAAGTAGATGCCCCCTCGTCAATAATGGTTCAGTGAAAATTCTTATTGAGAGATTTTACTTGGATTAGGATAGCTAGTTGCACCGGTAACTGTGATGAATATCCTGCAGGTTAAAAACCACAAGATTTGAATCTGTAGTTTCTATTTTGCCTATTGCTGGCAGTAAATCCTGTTTCTGGGAGGGACAGTTTTGCAACACCTTGAGTGTAGACATAGCGGAAGGTGATTGAGCAAGATCTTCCACTATGTTATAGTTTTGAGCTGCTCGAGCCCGAGGGTTGAATGTCAATTTGTGCACAACTCCCTTTGGTGGTTTTATTATCAATTCTGGTACAATGGGTGGAACAACTTCAAATGAAGTCGAGGTCAAAGGATTAGGTTGATCAATGGCCTGATTATTCCATGACAATGGATTTCCATAATCTTTGTTTCTTGTTGACACCAAAACTTCGTTTTGTGGCTTTGTGATGGATAACATGAGTACTTGGGATGTAGAAGCATGGTCTGTTGCAACCAAATGTGTCTCCAGGGTTGGAAACAGATCAGTCAACATTGCAGATGTATTTGAATTATTTAAAATTTTAGAGACCTCAGAGCGATGTGGACAATCTCTTGTATAATGCTCATTATTACATATCAGACATGGATAACTTGCTGAAGTATAGAAGTCAGATAATTTCTCTGGAAGGAAATTTTCTTTTTTCATTTTGTTTTTCCCCTTTTTCTTACTTCCTAGTTGCTTTGGATTCTTGCCTTTGTCAGATGACACGACATTAATCTCGGAGGCAAGAGTATTTTCTGATGCATTGGTAGTTTGATTAGAAACAACAAGAGTTTGACTAGATGGTCTCCCAGCTGTTTGTGTGCTTGAAGAACTGATCACGCCATCATTGGCATGAGAGTCCTTACTCGATTATGGAGGAGGGGGGACAATGAAAGCTGGTCGAGGTGCATTGGGAATTTTATCATAAAGTGTGCTAGATTGTGTGTAAATCAAATCCAAGTATTGGGCATGAGAAATGACTTGTTCTTCTATGACAACACCTTTTTCGACATCCTCGGTGATTACTGGTAATAAGGATTTTATGAACCATTCAGCTAAAAGCTGATCGGGAACATATGTCTTAGCCATTCGGCAATGTCGCCGCCACTCATGAATATGATTTGATATATGTGTAGCAGTTGTCTGTTTAAAGTTGGTTAGGAATTCCGTTCCATTCTCGTTTCTGATAGGTAACTGGAAGTGGGTCAAAAAAGTAGTGGCTAAAGTGGTGAAATTATAGAAAGAAGCTCTTGGTAATTCAATGTACCATTTAGCAGCTAGACTAGTAAGTGTTCTTTGAAAAAGGTGAAGTCTAACCAAATCGTCATTTAAGGGGTTTGATGAACACCACAACTGAAAGGTCATAACATGATTTGATGGGTCTTCTCTAGGATTTTAATTAAACTTTAGAATGTGAGATGGTAACTTATGCAGAATTAGCGGCCACCAAGGTGCATATAAGATTGGATCATTAGTGAGCTGATTTAAATTTGGTAATTCTAAAGTTGCTACAAATGGCAACTATCAATTCAGGTCAAGTTGAGTATACCCAAGATATGATGGAATTTCCTGAGAAATAGGTCTTTGCATACCAACATAGGGCATATGCATTTGGTAACCTTGGTATGATTGTTGAACAAAACCAGTATAAGGTGGTTGTTGATAACCATGTTGAATGTGTGGTTATCCATAACCTACAAAGCCTTGCTAAACAGGACCTTGGTAAGCTTGAGATTGACCAAAACTAGGTTGAGATTGTGAAACAAGTCCAAACTGGGGTTAGAACTGTTGGAATTGGGGTTGTTGAAATTGAGGTTGCCACGGATGTTGAATCAACTGTTTTTGTTGTTAGTACAACTATTGTGGATTTAACAGTTTTTGTTGTCCAACAATGAAAGGTTGGCTAGGCTATGAAAAAACTATACTAGTGTAAGCCTGGGTTAGTCCATATAAGAGTATATTAACCTGAGGTTGTTACTGAACTCTAGAAGTAATTGGTTGTTGTACAACAACTTGAGGAACTTGAACTTCTTGACTTGAAACTTGTGATTGTAAGGTAGAAGGATCAGTTTGTACTAGTTGAGATACAGCAGTTTGAACTTGTGATTGTGGTATAGTAGTAACAACACGTGTAGTGGGAATAGCTGACACAATTTGCATTCGTTGTGTTGGATACACAAGACTTGGTTGAACTGGCATTGGTGGTTTCCATTGACAAACTCTAATGTGAGATTGACTTGAATACTATGGGATATTACCATATGGTAGTCCCCTGGAATGAGGAGGATATGGTGAATAAGAAAATTGCTCTCCGTATGGTGGCAATCCAGTATTTAATGGATACATAGGTCTTTTTTGACCAGATTTCCCAGCTTGATACTGATATGCAGGATCAAATTGTTGAGTTCCCATTAGATAAGAACCAGGTACAATTTTAGTTGAGGACATGGATGATGACCATAGTGTAGAAGCAACCCCTGAGTGGGTTCCAAATAATGATTGTTAACCAACCAGGATGAATGATTCACCATACAGGTGCAACTCAGGTGTGGTGGAAAAAATCAAAGAGATTACAACAGAAGATTCTGCTATAGCTGCATCAGATGATGCAGTCTAAGATGTTGATGGTTGTTCAACCATAGTTAACTGACCCAATATTTGTTCTAAATATTCCATGGGTACTTGAAATGAAGTAGGATCAAATGAAGCAAAGAAATCAAGAGTATTAGGGTAAAGATAAAGCCCAGCTCCAAAGTGAAACAGGGTTTCAGGTGTGGAATCTTCTTCTAATTCCTCCTTTATGGCAATCAAACCTGGTGGAAGAACTTCACTGTCAGGTCCGTAAAAGATTTCTTGTGTTGATGAAGGTGTAGTTTTAATAGTTACTGATGTCTGAGGGGTAACCAGTTGATCATCTCCAAATATAGTAAGAACTTATGAATGTTTAAATTCGAAGTCTAGATGTTCGGGTAAATGAACAACAGTTTCAGAAAGAGGTTCCTAAACAACTTCAGGTTCAGATGTAACTTCTATTTGAACTAGGATAGATTCTGGATTAACTTCTACTTGAACTGGTTGAAGTTCATAAGTCTTTCTTGTTGAGAAACTTCAACTTGAGAATCAACTTGTTGTTGAACAACTTCGGCTACTGTTTCACTAGGATCAGTGCTAATGTCCTCAAGTAATTGTGAAACTTCTTCTTCAGGAACGGATGTACCAGAAATAGTTGGAGTAACTGGATTCTCTATACTTACTGAAATAGATGATTCAGGTAACTCAGATGAAGAACTAGGAGTTCTTGATGTACTAGACTCAGTTAAGCAAGACCACTTTTCCTGAATTAGTGTCGCTTCGAGAGGCAAAGGTAGTTTTCTCGTTGTTCTCCGTGAACGATGGAGTATGGGTTGATGTTCCTCCATGATTGCTGATTAATTTTATTATAAAAAAAGAAATAAACAAAAAGGGGTACACTAGACAAAGGGTTTACCAAGCAACTATGAATTGCAGAATACCTCCTGGCTAACCAAGAAGTACGGGCAGGCAATCTCCCCGAATGTTGTGTAAAATTTATCACACTTTACAAGGTGGCCAACTCAGTTACTTAAGGATGGATAATAACCTAGAGTTTTCCTCCCATATATACCCGAAGGTACGTGGAGGCCCGGTCCATATAAGCGTTGTCTAATGCAAAACTGCATAGTGAGGGAATTCCCATATACTTTACGTACTGTAACACCACCATATATACTCAAAGGTACGTGGACGAGCTACGATACACTCACATACATGGAATGAGGTCTCACACTTGGGATGTATTGTAGACAAGTTAGTGACAATTGCTTTGTTTTACAGTGTCAGAACATGTCTCTAGCCTAGAACCACTAAATGTTTTCGTTAATGACAATGCTCCATTAGGTAAATTGATGATTATTTTAACTTGATCTTGCTTAGGAATTTTCCTTTCAAGTTCACCACATGATGTATTATGACATTCCTAGGAATGCAACTATCATGATAAGCATTCTTTCCATTCAATTTAATGATGAAAGTCCTAGCTACTTAGGGATAGAGCAATCATATTTCTTTTGATCAAAGAGCAAACAACACAATCTAAATGAAAATTACCTACACTATTCCTATCGGCACACACAAAATTTTTTCAATGCAACATGCATGTATTTATTTTCAATTTCCCTTAATGTGAATGAACAAAAAGGAAAACTAATGCACAATTGATCAATAAACTCTTTTCATAAAAATGACGATTTTGCGACAATTCCTTTTCAAGGAAAGGAAGACTTTATGACACTTTTGTTTTCAAAGAAATGAGGAATTATGACACTTTCAATGAAAAGACTAATCATATGCATACATCCATCAATCGATCTTTCATGAATGAAGACTTGATGAAATTCAATTTTCAAAGGAAAAGACGATTTTAAGACACTTTCTTTCACTAGAGGCCAATCGATAAAGACTAACTTTCGAATATAGATTGAAAATGACAAAGTAAATACATAAGAAACATTTATCAATCCTAATCTAATTAGGGCTAGGTATGGAGATGAAAAACTATTTCCAGAGACAAAACATCATTGACATTCAGCAAATCATTCAAACAGGGGAAAATTGGCAAAAAACTTCAACTCCAAGATGGGAAACTGACCTTGAAGGGATCAGTGCAGGTAGTAGTGAGAGACAGTGCACTAAAGAACACTGGGTTTATGTAGGAAATGCATTGTAGTGCATTGTTTCCTTCATTGGGTTGCACTGGTGACAGAAAGCCATTTTGAAGGCAATTTTGAGACAGTTTTGACTCAATTTTCAATGAATGAAGATTGAAATTCAATCAACGACCACAAGTATAGTATGTAGAAATGTCTTAAGAGGCTGATAAGCTACTAAGATGGATGATCACTCCCCAGTGGAGTCACCAATTTTTTTTGGGAAGTTTTAGTGTCTATAGATAAACGCTTAAAGCCCTAGACTAGTAGCTAAGTCTAGAACAACAGTGCAAGGCATTCTCTACTTTTTCTATGACCAATAGATTAAATAAGAGGTAAAGAAGCCTAAGAAGGCAGTTACATGGGAAGAAACGCTCTGGCGAAAATCAGCTGCGAAAAACGCTCTAGGGTTTAACGCCCTGCCCTGCCATTCCAGGGTCAGCTCTGGCAACACAGTTCATTAGACCGGCTGAACTCCGCTGCAAGGGCCGAGGACTGACCCGACAAATGCTCAGCGGGGGGTCCATAGGGACCCCATCATTCAAGAATATTGTCATGCATAAGCAGACAAGGAAAGAAGGGTTAAGGATCATGGGTTACGGAGAAAGCAGAAACTCAGGCAGCTCCAGAAACCATAAGGGGCAGAAAATGTCAACAGAATATGGTGGAGGTTCTAAACAGAAAGACAAAGCAAACAGGGAAAAGGAAAAAAACACCCTCGGGGCTGCTGCAAATCGTCAAACTGTGGGCTCAAAGCAGACCCAAGTGACTGATGAAGACGAGCAAGAGCAAGAGAAGCAGGGAAAGCAAGAAGAAGGAAAAGACAGGGAACCACCTATCACCCCTGGCACTAACAACGCTCCCCAAGGAGCCTGCAAACCAAAGAAGAACGAGGCACTCAGAGTGGTCTGTACAGACCCGGAGATACAAGCCCACCGAGAGCACATGTCGGAGCATGCGGTCATATATTAATTTATGGGACTGTGGCCAACAGAGCGAGCCCTATGTCAATGGATCAAACAACACTGGAGACCCAAAGGTGAAATTAATCTACACCTAGGAGCTAAAGGTTTCTTTACTGTAGTCTTCACAAACCTAGAAGATAAAAATAGGGTTTTCGATGGAGGTCCATACTTTTTTGCTTCTGCGGATCTCTATATGAGACCTTGGAAGCCCAAATTCGTCCTTGAAAATGAGACCTTCACTCAGGTTCCTGTATGGATCCGTCTTTTCTCCCTCCCCATAGTTTATTGGGGCCTAGCAACACTGAAGCAAATAAGAGACAAGCTAGGTACCTTCATCAAAGCCTCTGAAGCAACCATTTAACGCAGATATACCTCTTGTGCCAGAATTTGTGTGGAACTGGACGTATCTGGCACCCTGCATGAAGGCATTTGGCTGGAGTTTCGGGATGAAGATTATTTCCAGGCCATTGACTACAAACAAATTCCGTTTCGATGTAGAAAATGCCATGAACACAGGCATCTAGTAAGAGATTACCCTCTTAACAGAACAGAAGAAGCAAGCAAACCCGTGCCAGAGGCGCAAAATCCAGAGATCTTCACCAAACCGAAAACTAGACAAAGAGCTAATAGAAGAAGACCAAATAGAACAGGGGCCACCCCAAGCAGCACCCTCAACACCTTCAGAGTATTGGAAATAGACACAGATACAGAAGAGATAAGGGCGGATGAGAGAGACACGGAGGAGACAGAGAACCAACCAGACACCAACAGGAAAGAACAGGATGAAAACCCCCATAGCCCCAAAGCCACTAGGTAAGAACAGGAAAGTACCCAAGACGAAGATACAAAAATGTTAAACAGTGGTGGAGGCAATGACGAGCTGGAGCTAAACGAAGCCTTGGAAAAAGTAGGCGTAAACCTTCTAGCACTAGAGGAAAATTGGAAGGCGCAAGGCATTGAAAATGTTCCAGAAGAAGAACTAAAAAAGATTAACGACCTCTTCATTGCAAGACAGACGGTTGAACTGGCCAGGCAGAACAAGAGATTGGGAATAGCAACAGGCACAGGCAACCACTCCAAAAACACCTCCCTTAACCCAACTGGCTTCAAACAAAAAAAGAAAAGGGGAAGAAGGACAAATGGAGAGGTACTACATGACCTAGGGATTTTAATGCTGAACTCAGGTAAAATGAAGGCACTAGAAGCCTTCCCATCTTCCCACTTCTAAAACCTGGTTATTAATGAAGATAATATCATGGAATGCAAGAGGGCTCAACAGCCAAGCAAAACAGAGACTTCTCATCAGGAAGTTCCAAACAGAAAAGCCAGACATTATGTTCATTCAAGAAACAAAATGTGCCACCTCTCTTAGAAAAGCATCAGCAAAAAACTGGGTAAGCCTCTTGACTTCATTGAATTCGCCAGTCAAGGGTGGGAAGGAGGTATCACCACCCTATGGGACACAAAGGCAATAAGCGTCCTCGCCTCGGAGGCCACCCGAGCCTACATAGCAATGGAGATACAAATCATAGGTAACTCTGAAACCTATCTCTATGTTAATGTGTATGGCCCTCAAAGATTAGAAGAAAAATTCCATTTTCTCAACTCTCTCATAAATCTACAATCTAGACATCACACCTCAAAAATCATCATGGGAGGAGACTTCAACATGATCACCTCCATCCTGGAGAAGAAGGGAGGGTTACAAAGGCTAAACAGGGATGCAGGGGCCTTTGCCGATTTTATTGAGACCGCAAAATTGGTGGATGTGCAGCCTTCCTCCAGCTCCTACACATGGAACAACAGAAGAGGCAGAGAAAATCTTATAGCCTCCCGCCTGGATAGATTCCTCATCTCAGAAATCATAGTTCTAGAGGGCATTACTGTCAACTCTGACATTCTCCCTAGTGGGGGTTCAGATCACTGGCCCATCTCTCTAGTTGCTGCCTTCCTGGGCACTCTGAGAAACAAGCCATTCCGCTTTGAAAAATTCTAGTTACAGCACCCTAATTTTGTCAAATTGCTAGAGAAGTGGTGGAAGGAACCACTAAATATCCAAGGCACCAAAATGTTCAAGCTCCAAATTAAACTCAAACATATTAAAAGCAAGATCAAGCACTGGAACATCACGGAATTTGGCAACATCTTCAAGGAAAAATCCATAATAGAGAGCAAGCTCGAGCAGATACACAAAAGTTGGACCTCTGGCAATATCACTGAGGAAGCAAAAGAGCTGGAAAAAGAACTAATGACCCAATGGTAACATAGAAGTCTACAAGAAGAAACACTCTGGAAACAGAAATCCAGAGTGCAATGGCTTAAAGAGGGCGAGAAAAACACAAAATTCTTTCACAGGTCCACCCTTGATTACAGAAGTGCAAACAAAATTCTCAATCTCAAAAATGAAGTGGGTGACACTCTTCACAATTACAAGGAAATTTCCTCTCTCCTCACAGAGCATTTCAAACTTATTGCCCAGGAAACACAAGCAGATAGAACAGAAGCAATTGACACTCTAATGCAAGCCATCCCCAAAGTGGTAACGAATGAACAAAATCTTACTCTCCTCAAAGAAATCTCAATGGAGGAAGTGGAGGAAGCTGTAAAGAGCATGACAAATGACAAAGCCCCTGGGCCAGACAGCTTCACTATTAACTTCTACAAAGCATGCTGGCCTACCATCAAATCAGAAATCTGGGAAGTTTTTGAAGACTCAAGGTGCTTAGGCAGCATTCTCAAATCGCTCAACTCTACCTTCCTAGCCTTAGTCCCAAAGGAGGAGAATGCTCACACTCCTGAGAAGTTTAAGCCTATCGCACTCTGTAATGTAATCTACAAGATCATCTCCAAGGTTATAGCAAACAGGCTCAAGCCCATCCTACCCAATCTCATCTCAGAAGAATAGTCTGGATACGTAGAGGGTAGACAAATTCTAGACAACATCCTCTTAGCACAAGAAATGGTGCATACTCTCCAGACCAGGAAAAAAGCTGGGATGCTTATGCAACTGGATCTATCCAAAGCATTTGACAAGGTAAACTGGAATTATCTGGAAGCGGTTCTTGCAGCTTTTGGCTTTGATCATCAATGGATCAATTGGATTTTGGCTTTAATCAAATCCTCCTCTTTCTCCATTCTAGTCAACAGTTCACCCTCAGAACCCTTCACCCCTTCTAGGGGCATCAGGCAGGGAGACCCTCTCTCCCCTTTCCTCTTTTTGATCCTCATGGAGGGCCTAAGCCGTCTCATCCTCAAAGCTAAAGTAGAAGGCAATCTCAGAGGTATCCATCCTCTGCAATCTGTTCCAGCCACAACGCACCAACAATTTGTGGATGATACCTTGCTACACGGTACCCCCATGGTGAAAGAGGCCCTGGCCTTCAAATCCATCCTAACTCTATTCAGCAAAGCCTTAGGTATGGAAATCAATCATGCTAAATCTAATATTTTTTTTCTTTAACACTCACCTTGCAATCCAGAAGCATCTCTCAAGCATTCTAGGGTTTAAACGGGGTAATCTTCCCTCAAAATACCTGGGAGCCCCGTTCACTTCCAAACCCTGGCAAAAGCATCATTGGGAAAGTACTCTAGCAAAATTGGAAAACAAGTGCAGACACTGGACTCACCTCTCACTGGACTCACCTCTCACAAGTGCAGGTGGCCTCAATTTAATAGACCCCCTTACTTCCAATATGACCTGCGGAGCCAAGTTATGGTGGAGATGGCTTAAAGAACCTCACCTTCCTTGGGCAAGGCATTGGAGGGAGAAATATACCCCCAATTGCAATGTGCAGGATCTAATTCGGCTACAGGAGGTTCCGGAAGGATCTCCCATCTGGAACCTTGCCAGAAGAAATTGAAGTATTATTCAAGATCACAGTTTCTGGGAAATTCGTAACGAAGAAACAACATTCTTTTGGGAGGACGCTTGGCAGCAGCTTCCTCGTCTTGCAACGCCAAACCTGGAAAATTACAAAAGGGAAGCACAGACAGGAGGCAACTACAGAGTTAGTCAGTACTTGAGCCTGGATAGCAACGAGCAGGAGTGGAGAACCTGGAAACCCCCGCACTCTAACATCTCTGCAGCAGATAATGTTCATATTCAAAGCCTCCTAACCACTCTCAGCAAACGAAAAATCCAAACTTCGACATTCAAGGATCAGCTCAGATGGGGAATGAGGGGGAACGGTAGCTACACTCTCAAAGAGGCTAGGATGCAATTGGAACATAATGAGCAAGGGGAGACCTTGCCCTGGACCACCAAGGTCTGGGATAGCCTCTTCTGGCCTAAAATCAAGACATTCCTCTGGCTCCTCATGAGAGGCAAAACCCTCACATGGGAAAACTTATGGAAAAAAGGCTTCTCTGGCCCCTCCATATGTCATATGTGCCGCACAACAAAAGAAACTTTAAATCACTTGTTCAATTCTTGCGATTGGGCACACAGCATATGGAAGTGGATAGAAAACATCATGCAACAATCAAACAGGGACACAAATTCCATCCAGAACAAAATAACTCAGTGGCCAGGTGATTTCTCGAATAATTTCAGAGTAAACAACATATGGAGAATAATTCCAGGCTTCATAACATGGAAAATTTGGAAGGAACGGAATAGGCGTTTCTTTCAAAATGAGCAAAGGAATTTAGAGTTCTCTCAGCTTACCTTATCCACAAATATCCACGAAGTAATCTCGGCCAAATGCACTACATATCCCGACACAAACCTCTCACCCAGGGACCAGCGCATTCTGGCAAGCTTCAAGCTGGAAAACGGGAACAGCTCTACAACTGTAAGCAGCAAGCATGATCCGCGAACAGGACAGCAGGGATGGCACAGGCCCCCGACAAGTTTCCTTAAACTAAATTTCGATGGGGCCTCCAGGGGCAACCCTGGTCCGGTAGGCATTGGAGGGATCATCAGGAACCATATAGGGGAAATCCTATATATCTACAGTCAGGCCTTGGGAAAAGCCACCAACAACGAGATGGAATTCGCAGCACTAGAAAAAGGCCTAAGAATTCTACATGCGAACCAAATTGCTAATGTCGTCATAGAGGGAGACTCAGAGGTGGCCATTACAGCAGCCAGGAGAATTTACAATGGCACTTCGGCAAGCAAGGTTACGAAGCATTGGCGCCTGGCTCAGGGGACTGAAAACATAGCCAATTTGCTTCATGAAATGAAAGGTCTAACCTTTCAGGCGATCAGACGGAAAGGAAATACGGTGGCGGACCACCTAGCAAACGTCAGGATTGAGAACCCCAATGATCCGAGGGACAGCTGGTGGGAAGATATTACATGCCCTGTCCTTAAAGGAACTTGCATGCAGCTTGCCAGTAAGGACATCTCTCTGGCTGAAAACAATGACAGAACGACAACGGTTCATATGGTTCTGGCAAGACCCCATGCTAACTAAGTGCACCACCTTAATTACGGCTGAAGCCGAAGGAAAGTCGGCACAAGGCATATCTGTCAGTGGTTGCAGGCCAAAAGATCTGTACCTCCCCATGATCTGCTTTGATTCCTGACGCCATAAACAAGGCAGGACACAGAACACCTGGCAAGCTGCGGACGAGGGAGGGTTCGGTGACAATAATAGCCAGCAATTATTCTCAGATCCCACCATACATCCTTCACGCTGCAATAATTTCGACCGGACAGGCAAGTGGCCCTCCCATCGAATGCCACCCTCCAACCATTCTCTGGCCATCAATTATTTAACGATGGCCCTGGCAGCCAAGGAAAGCATTGTTTTATCGTCTTACAAGGTGAAGCTCTCTCCCACTGCCAACATAGTGCTGGTAATCTCTGTGGCAATCACCTACGCCATGAAAGGGGATAGCTACCGTAACCAGTCGGCTATAAAGGATCTCCAGCAGGCCCAAGAAATGTATGAAACCAGAACCTCGCAGCGGAATAAACGCAAGCTGAATGAGCTAGAAAGCAGCGTGAAAGCGGAAGAAGCACAGGTTTCTGACCAATAGCTGGGGAAGGAGGTGAATTGGCTCTAGGACCCGGGTACCACCTTTACGAGGGCCACCCAATTCGTCCAAACCCAGGCGGAGGCGTGGAGAATGAAAACGCTGCTGGCAAAAGTGTTGGAAGCGCAGGAAGAGCAGGACGAACGGGTGCAGAAGCTCAAATGCCAGATGGACGCTATGGAACACGACCATATGTGTGTGGTGGAAAGCATTGAGTTCAAGTTATCCTCCCTGGACCAGCAGGCTGACACCATCAGCAAAAAGCTTACTGTGCTTATCAAGCTCATGAGGAATGTGGTGGGCACCGAGGGAACAACTGGAGAGACCTCTGGAGTCCCTCCTGGCAACCCGCCGAAGCAGGGGTCTGGCAACCCGCCGAAACAGGGGTCAACCCTCCGCTGATGGTCACTGCCAATGTCCTCCTTTTGCAGTCGTGTACAATCACCCTCTGTTGTTCTTGACATTATGTACTCAGTTCTCTTCTTATGGTTATGCTGTAATTTTCTCAGACAGAGACATCAGTTTTTTGGCCATCTTGCATTACCCTCTCGGCCGCCCTGCGTGGTGTGCCCGTTTTGTGCTTGTTTTCTTTTAAATTTCCAATGCATCCTCTAATAGCCAGGCGTGCTGTTAAGCAGCCCTCAAATCTGTATCTGCAAAAGTTTTGTAATATATTTACCCATTGTTAATACAAAAGCTTATTTACACAAAAAAAAAGAGGTAAAGAAGCCTACTTGAAGCTTTCACTTACTCCTTATCTCCCTTGACCAATTTTTTTGCTCCTTTCCATAATTAATCCGCTTGAAGAGTACTTGCACATAGACAGAACACAAAAACTGATAAAATCATATGATAATGATCTATTGATTAAACATAGCATGGAATCAAGTAAATAATACACATAAGAAAGCATTAAAAAATAACACAAGCATATGGAAAATGATTTGAACACTTTATTGGTAAAAGGAAGAGTTACAATCGAACTTTCTTAATTCAACATCACTCCTCCAGTTCAATCCCATCCTCTCCTCATAACAAGCAAGACATTTTCACATCATTACAATACTTGAAATCAACTCAAGTCTCATACTAACAACATCTTCCTATAATTCAATGATTTCGAGCCCCTAATCATTTAGATGAGTGGTCTTTTTATAGGTTAATGAAGGAAGTTATGCCATAAATGGTGATAATGAATTCCCTCCCAAACTTAGAATTTAGTTCCATGGAGGAAGGGATAAAGGGATTGATGTTCCTCAACTCCCTACCTCATCCAAATCTTAGCTAAAAGGAGTAGATAAACTTGGGAAACTTAAAGATGCATCCAATGGATAAGAATATTCCCAAACCCCAATGCAATTTCGCTCAAATTTTCCCAGCGCAAGCCAATGAGGGCTCAAATGCACTGCATATCACCCTAGTAGTGTACTGGAGTGCACTATAGTGCACCTTAATGAAGGCCTTCCTGCATTGATCTTCTTAGAGGTATTTTTTGGATGATTTCAGTCATGGAACTTCTTGGGAAGCTAAGAATTCTTATGGTTTACTTCTTTAGGGCATGTAACAATTGAATTAGGGTTTGATGGGCCCTAATAGTACTGATCTATAAGTTGGGGTTGATGTGCCAAAATGGATTTGTAACATACTTGTACAATCATGCACACAACACCATATGTACATAGCACCACATGTACAACATGCACATAACACCACCTGTATATAGCACTACATATCCAACATGTACATAACATCATCTGTACACAACACCATATCCAACATGCACAACACACCATATGCACACAACGTGGAATATACATCCTGCACATAGTAAAATATGTACATAGCACTGCATATCCAACATCTACATGCACATAACATCATGTGCACAATAATAGTACCACACATCCAGGACCACACTTTCTCTACCAAGCAACTTTGCTTCTAGTGTCTTATCCATGCTTGTCCTAAGATGTCACAGACCATACTACTTTCATTTCGCTATTGTATACCTCGGTATAACCTGTCCTTAACATAAACATAGGCATAATACAATAATACTATATAAATTCATATTCACTTGATACTTACCTAATATATTTTTCATGACTACTCTTCCCACTTGATTCCTCATAGCCAGGAACCTTGTCATGCCATTTAACGGCATAAGAAATCATTCCTCCACAAGAACGATCCTTGACAACCCTGCCAGACTATGAAATAGATACATACATACATACATATATAATCATTAGCATAAGACAATTATCATCCTATCAGACAATGGCATACATGCATACATGTATACATATATAAATATCAACATAATCATGACCATAAAATTATTACCAGATAACATAAGGTCTAGGTCAAGAGAACTTCCTTATTTCTGTGCAACATTCACAACATTGAGAACCACCATTCCAAACTTAGTCAAACCATTTGACACCTCAAGTCCATTTATTTTACTTTTTCTAGTTACCCTTCTCACGTTTGTATTGCCACTGTCCATTTACCATAACAAGCCCAACCAGTCTAATCAATTTTCATAGTCTTACCTTCCACTATGCTTATTCATGCACTGAGATTCATCTAGGTCTTACATCATTTGTTTGGTATCGCACAACTCTCCTAGAGCTCCATTAACTTTCTCTTTCCTAAAAGATTCCTAAGACTCAAAACATAAAAGGCAAGGCAAGAAAAAAACAATAATAAAACCATGAAAACAAATAATGATATGACACGGCAAGAAAGTGGCATAACTATGCACCATACACACACACAATCGCACATCAAGTGCAACAATCACAAAATACCAAAAGCATAAGACTAACAACAAACACTATGACTCAATCCCCATGGTTCCCAAGGAAAGCTCAGCCTGAGCCTTCTTCAAGATTTCATCACAGTTTCTTTTTCCATGCAATCCCCTACATCATACTGCCATAAACACATAATTATTAGTGCATATATATATATATATATATATATATATATATATAACATAACAATACATCAATTACCTTATCTTGTTTTTCCAAGCATGTTTCTTGCCACTAAACACATCCACGTCATCTCTCAATGGACTCCAATCCCCTTAACAGATTGACCTTTGACTAGAGACTATTTAATACACCTGTCAAGTACATGTTAATTTAGCACACATCCACATAATTTCAAACAAAACCAAGGTTAAGAAGACTTCTTGTATGCAAATAACTCATTTGTTTGGAATTAGGGCTTCTAAACATAGCCAAAGGAATTACTACCCCAGTCCTTTCTTTTACCATTATCCTATTTCAATTGAGTCTTATTACATGCTATCACATCATCCAATGGTTAGTTATATAAACACATCAACTATTACCTTGTCATGCTAATACCAAGCATGTTACCCTGCAAATGGTCGCACATGTCAACCACATGTTCCAAATATCAGGACAATCATATCTATCAATTTGAAATCAACTTTTACAAACAATCATGTCATAATCCACAGTCATTAGACATAATGCTACAACTATCAAATATATTTGAGTACATATCAACTATCTCAACACATATATGTTAGTACAATCATCTTAAAACAAAATAATTTGAATACATACTCATGTTATGCTATTCATCATGTTATCACCAAAAAATTGATCATCTAGCCTAATTTACTAGATGGATGGAAGTACACCATGTAAATCCAATTTTACCATAGTAAAATTGCTTTCGTTGTGAGAAATTACCTAATAAACCACCTTTATTAAGTAATTTATGGTTAAACCCATGAAGAATAAATAAATAAATCCTTATTTATTTGATTTTCTTCTAGGAATAATTAATTTAACCACTATTTTATTATTATTCCTTGTCAAATTTGACCCAATCATGAAAAAAAAAAAAGATAAATCATTATTTTTCTTATTTTCTCTAAGAATAATTAATTAATCACTAATTAATTATTCCTTTTTTATCAAAATTGATTAAATCCTTAGGGAAAATTAAATAAACCTTATTTGTTTATTATTCCTTAACTAATTCATTGAGATGATAAAATAAATCATTTTATTATTTAATTATTTCTAAATAAAACTTAAATACTTTTCCCCCCTAAAAAAATATAATAAAATATTCCAGGTGGTTATTCCAAGAATGGGATCAATAATATTTTATTATTTCTCATTATTTGAGGATAACTCAATATTTTGTTATAAATATCTAAGGGTTTTCCATTCATTATTCACTTTTGATTATTTTCATTATTGCACTCACTGTTGCAACTCTGATTATTTTTATTGCCACACACCATATTTTTGCTGGGTTTATGCATTATAGAGGAGAGAGACTGCAAAAGCTGAAATCGTTTGAGGATTGCCAAGAACTCATCCCATAGAGGGGGACTAGTAACATGTATTTATTCCCTTCACAGGTGTTATAATAAAATTATTCTTTACAAATCTAGTTTCCATTCGATGTTTTGGGGTTATTACTCTTCATTTTACTGTTTAACTATGATTGCATCATAGATCAAGATTTTGGCAGGTTTTGTTTCTATCAATAGTTTCATATCTACATTGTTTAGTAGTCATTTCTATTGTTGAGATCGTTTGTCTTCCATGATCTTAAGTGGGTTCCTTTTGTACGTCATTGAGAAGAAAAGACTACAACAAATTGGCCACTCCGCTGGGTTTTATACTTCAGATCCAAAAACCTAGGTGACTTTTGGTTTTCAGCTTAGGGTTCCTCTTTTTCTTCTTCTATTAATTTTTCCTAGTGTTTTAACCCTATATCTGATAAATTTATGATTTCTGTAAGCTTTCTGGTCGATTTCACAGATCACAGGAACCAATCGCGATGAAGGCAACACTTTTTTCTAAAATTTGCAGATCGGAAGTCTCGGAGCAGAAATCATAGTTTTCAGCCCAAAAGGTGTGATTTGGACTCTAGAATGCAAATTTATACCCAAAAAGTGTGATTTCATCAAAAAATAGGTTAGAACTTGTGATTTATGGGTTTTAGGGTTTTTCTCATATCTGTTTCTGGGTTTTGTTGAGACTTGACTATTGGGTGTCTAACCTCTATCTCATCCTGCTCAGGCCTTGATCTGTTATGTTTTACTCGTTGAAGTTGAATTTATCCTCCCTTAGGGATTCTAATCCACTTCTGCCTTTCTAGGAGGAGTTTCGCTGAGTGAGAAGTTTGAGTTTCTATAGCATTTTTAGCCACATTTTCCAGATCTATAACCTTTTGCTTCAGATCTGATAAGATATGTTGATACTATCCATAGTTTCACATTCAAACTTGTTTGGTCATTCCCTTAGGGTCCTATCAGTTGCCCTAGGTGTTTGACCCACCTCCCTATCTTTTTGCAACAATTTTCCTCTCTGGTTTTTTGTTGTTGTTAAGCCAATTTTGAGCAACTTAGAATCACTTGATCCCAGTCACACTGACATTCAAATCTCTTGACCATTTCAGTGTATTTTCCATCAGTTTAGCCACCTAGCAGTACATTGTTTGCAAACCCAATTTGGGTGAGGTTTACTTAATTGTTTTGTTGTTTATTTTATGTTAATTATTTCAGTTTATTTAGAGAAAGCTCTTTTCTTTTTTACAAACACAATTTGGGCTTAATCAATTAATACACTTGCACACACAAGCACACATTAAGTGAAGTGTGCTTGGTTTACACCACCAAGACAACACTTATAATAATAAATTTATCTCATCGCATTAGAGACAGAAGATATATTGTTGATCTCCCTTCACCATTTTTGTGTTCCGTGTGTCATTCCATCATTGTGCAACCAAGGCATCAATCACGGAGACTATTAGTCCTTCACCCCTAGTTTCCACTTAGGCATATTACTCCTCCCCATTGCGTTCGAGTACATAGCCCTCTAAGTCCCCATTCTGAATCTTCTCTTGGTCCTTCTGATTCCTCATCTGATTCCGAAACTACTTCACCGCACATCATCACCATGTCTAAACCCACAGCAGGTGGAGGACCCCAATCTGGTGGTGCCTCTGACACTATAATGATGGTCACATCAGGTGGAATAGTCTCAAGAACCATTCCAGTAGCCCCCATGCTACCCTTTATGGTTGGGTTAGGTCTACCGAATATAAACCAAATGATAAACAACCCCATACACCATGATGTTGGTTGGCCCTCTATGCCAACCAAGCTTCCCTCAGACAAGGTTTGATGGTATTGCTGGAGAGGATCCTACCATCCATGTCTGATCCTTCCACATGTGGTGTTCTTCCAACTCCATAACCAATGACTCCATTCATCTTCAACTTTTTGAACACACGCTCACTGGAGACGTTGGAAAATGGTATGTAGACCAGCCCATTGCCTCTCATTCCATTTTCATGACACTTGCTAAAGATTTCTTGTCATATTTCAAGTTACCTCTCTGGTTTGACACTAGAACTGATATTTTGACCACAATTTGTCAATCCTCTATTACTCGCCTTTCTGACCATGTTTAAGAGTGGCGTCGAAGGAGGAGCACATGTTGTGCCCCACCCTTTGAATGTCATGTTTATCTTGATTTTTTTCTCAAGAGCCTTTTATCCCTCATCGAGAAAGATTCCACGTCCCATTTTCCTCAGACTGAGGAAGAAGCTCTCCAGACCACTTTGAGATATGATATGATTTATGCTCAATCAGGTTATGTCTATATCATTATTCCAGACCTCCCTTGTCCTGGCAGTGCTAATGCACTGGGGGAATCTCACACCGTCAACGATATTGTTGGATCCATTTCACACTCTTTGCCATATTCTTAGAAAAGTTATGGCTACCCATAAGGGGGCACCAGCTCATCCAACATTTATGCCTCTCTTGCTAGCAACATGTTTCTAGGGCCCCACCCTGTCTACCAAATTGTTGCTCTTTCTTATGCACAACCTAGCGCTCCAACCCCTCAAGCATTAGTGATGCAACCTCCCATGTATCCTCATCACCAACATGCACCACCCCCCAAAATTCAAACAAAAAGAATAAAGGGAAGGGTAACAAGGGTAACCAAGGTAACCAAGGTAACTAGCCTAGTGAAGCCTAGGGGAATCAACCTAACACCAACAAACAACAACAAGGCAGATAACCCAAGCTAAACAAGGTTATTCGCATGAATAATCCTTGTGCATGTTGTGGTGTACATGATCACTATGCACATGACTATCCCCTTTTACCCGAGATGCACCAGATATGGGATGCTCAAGTAGCTTCTCGAGGTCAAAAAGTGCCTCATAATCCCGCGCCAGCTTAACTGACCATGCTCACAAATCCTTTCCCTCAACAAGGATTTGTTGTTGCTCAACCCCAACCAGGTCAATAAGCCCACCTCCCCCATCCTTTTGGTCCCAGTGACTACTAGATCATGATAATGAACTATGATGAGGTTAACCCCTCCAATATCAACCTACAAACTCAGTTGTGTCAATATGACAAGCCCTCCACTTCGTCAGCTACTAAGTCCAAAACCAAAGTGTCCACTGAGCCTCTTATGATACCAAAGGGTCCTTTACAGATCCCTCAATCCAAATTTGAGGCCATTCCCAAGATCCCAAAGGGATCATTACACTGTAATTTGGCTTCTAACAGAGTTTCCCATACATAGAGTATAGTAGATGACTTGGCACAATCACCTGCTACCATGTCAACACTAGAAGTCCTCTAGTCATGCCCTTCCCAAAAGAAGGCACTACTAACTGCCTCGGGTGCAGTGGACCATTTTGATGAATGTTTGATTGTCTTCTCGGTTGATACATCAGATCACTCCCCATTACCTTCATCTGTTGCTTTCCAAATACCAGTTAAGAGTCTATAATGCCATCATCTCCAAATGCGTTATTGATGAAGTTGCATCCACCTGTGTGATGTCTGCTACTATTTTGAAACAACTCAAGTCACCCAAGTTGTCCCCCTCCATCATCACTTTGTGTGTTTGGGATGGACACTCCTGCCAACACCTTGGCATGTAATGCAACTGTCTCGTGACCCTTGCGGGCAAGACTATCCATGTCGATATCAAAATCATTGATGCTCCTTTGGATTACAACATCCTCTTAGGTCATAGTTACACATATTCCATGTTAGTTTTCACGTCTGTGGTGTTCCACAAGATATGCTTCTCCCACGAAGGGAAGATCATTACCACTGACCAGTTGACTTACTACACGCTGCATCCACGAGCTCCCTCGAGTCCATCATCTCATCGATATTTGATAAACAGTCATCCACTCCTTGTACCAGTGTCTCACATAGAGTCTATAAATATTCCTCATTGTTAGGTGCCTTCCTTGGTCCTCCTCCAATTTCTGAACCTACTTCCATAAGTGTTTGCATGTTACGAGCATCATGGGTTGCCCTTAAGTAGTCTAGTACACCTGATCAACAACCATCTCCTCAGCATCCTACTATTTCTATTCTAGTTGAACCCTCTGGAACCACTCCCCTAAGACCTCCTCCATTTGTGGGCGCCTCTCCTATGTTCCCACTTGGAACAGTTCTACCAAGTCTGAACCATCTAGGAGCTATTACACCAGGGCATTATCCTGCTAGCCAAATACCTTTCTTATTTCCCCATCTGGGAATTTTTTCTATACCTATCATGGCTTCACTGGTCCTTCCTAACATGACTCTTTGGATCCCAGTATAGTACATGGATCCACCTCCAAACATTTTGCCTAGTCATCTATGACCATATCACGCTTTGACCCCAGCTCAACTAGTCTCCATGACCCCTGTCGCTGCTTTAGTTCCATCACCACCTCAATAGGAACCAATTCCTATTGCCAAGGTAGCTATCCAGGGGGAAAAGCCAAAAAGAAAGATTCAAAGGACAAGGCTACCCAAGCTCCTCCAGCCCATAAGGCCCCAAAGTCGCGCACTTTGTGTGAAGTTGTTGGGCATGCCACCAACAATTGTCCTGAAATTCCTCAACTTAAACCCTTTGTTCATGAAACACCTTGAGTCAAATATTTTAGAAGTCCATGTTGACATACCAATCCCACCTAAGAAAATAAAAAATCTTTGCACAAACCACCCTTGTTCCCTTTGTGGTCTTCATAGTCACTATTCCCATTGTTGCCCTCGTCTTGACAAGTTTCGAGATTTCCTTAGGGCAATTCGTGAATACGAGGTCACTGATAGTAAAGCTGCTACTCCTCTACCTATGGATTCTGGTACCACTAGTCAACCAAAATAGAGAAACTCTGGCCCCTCTATTGTGATCCCCTCCCCCAATGTCGAGATGTCAGACAACACAGGACCCATTCTTTACCTGTCATCATCCTTGAGTTCCTCGCCGACACATCTTCCTAAGGTTGTTGCACACATTTTTGTCAAACCTTTTTTGGTAGAATATAAGGTCTCAACATTAGTATATCCTCCATCTATCAGCCCGTCGTCTTTCATCCAAGATGATGTGTATGTGAACCTTATTCCTCAGGTTGATGCACAAGGTAATGTCACTGCATCATGTAGTCAGACTTCCTCTAGTTCGCCCATCTCCCAGCTTCATGAGGACACCATGGAAGCTATGGCTGCCCCTGATTACCCCTACACTTGAGTAAGGGGGCATTCCTTAATGAGGATTTCGAAGACCATCTCCTTCCTAGTTCTCCTAGTGCAATCTACCTCCATCAATGTTGCTCACAGCACATCCCTTTGATTTGCATGTATTTATTTCTACCATATAGTTATGTAGATTGCATCATCTCATTCATTTTCTTTTGCACCTTTTAGATGGATCCATCATCCATACCATATATCATCCATGTCGATGCTATGAGTCGCTTCTTCCAGAATCTAGCCTCAATAGCCTGGGCCATTTTTACCCCATTGTTGTTGAGTGTGGAGAGTGATTATCTTATTTATTTAGAGCTATTTCCACATTGGACCCCAGTTCATTATGTGGTGGCAATGTCACCCATAAAATGTACTCCACCAAGGGGCTTCACGGGCAAAGATGATTATTTGAACCCCCCTTGGCAGTGGATCGGGGGTAGCACCTCTAAAGCTAAAAATAGATGTAAAATTTCCTTGTAAAATGTTGTAATTTCATAGTCAATCTGGGTCACTCATTAGGCAGAGATCTAACGGTAGAAGTTATGTTTAATTTAGGGTTTTTTTCCCTAGAAGGAAACCCCTCACTATATATGAGGGAATTGTATTATGTCTATGTAGATCTATATTCTAAGTGAGGAAGAGAGAGGAGATTGAAAGAAAAGAGGGAATTATAGCAGATCTGTTGTAGGTTGTATCTCTTCATTTTGCTGGATAATATAAAAGGAAGGACTGGTTGTTTCTCCATGGACGTAGTCCAAATTGGGTGAAACACGTATATCTGTGTCTCTCTTGTTTTATGTTTTTTCTGTGTTTATATTTATACAATATTTTTTATGTGTTCCATTGCTCTGTAATATATAATTTTCTAACATTTTCATACGTTAGTGCTTTCAAACAGTGTGTGCATTGGATCTGCCACCAATAATTAGGTCAAATATTATGCAGTGATAGGTTTTTTAGTTGATTCCCTTGCTCATCGCATCCTTCATCTTCATGTTCATTTAGATTCCCTGCTACTTGTCATGCAATTGAATGGTGTGTATCATGTGCATAAACAAGTCCTATTTAGAAAATATCTACAAGTGAAGCTAGTGGTACATGAATTTGAAACCAATCCATTTAGTCATCTTCCTAGAACCCAAAATCACTATGTAGATACCATTGCAAACAACACTCTAGATTGTCATTTATCACATGTATACCACAAAAGATAACCATACAAATGGTGAACCATCATTGTCATATAAAATGCATAATCATATTATGTATCGTAAAAGTGTTTGGAGCCATATCTCTAAATACATCTGATATGCCCATAGCATGTTATAAAAGTCACAATCAAATGGACCCACATGTCTTTGCATCTAGTCACTGTCCGACGGATCTCACGCCAAAAGGATTTGCTCCACCTACACGTAGATCATGTACTTCCTGACCTACTATTATAGACATATTTGGGCACTACAACCCAAATCATATATGTCCATAAACCAAGGGCTTCTAAGTCCCTAAAAGTGTTGTTTCACACCCTAAAGGAACAAGGTTAGCTGATTACATCATCTCCCAGAAGTTCTCCATGGCAAATTGCTTAGAACTGGTCAAAACTAGATCATACAAACTGCTCAGTGCTAAGGGTGCGATGCATCTCACTTGCCACATGCAAAAAGTGCGATGCATATTGAAAAGCCCTTATATAAGGTGCAATGGGCAAGAGTAGACAAATGGCAGAGATGGTTTGCAAGGTGGATGATCATGGAATCTTCCAGAAACTTCTCCTGTGACACTTGCCTCTCTGAATTCACCTAGGGATGAGTAAGAGATCATGAATCTCCAAGTCGAACCAAGAAATATCAGAGAGAGGACACTAATCAAAATCCCAGAAGCTGACTCACCCCCCTGCAAACATCTATATATGGATCCCTCATCCCAGAGATCCAGAGGCTGGAATTTTGTAT
>APFE030200734.1:331838-375261 GCA_000404065.3 Pinus taeda | reverse complement strand
GAAGGGGGCGGGTGGCCGGCCGATTGCGAGGTGGGGGTGCCCAGCTTTGCTGGGCCCACCATGCTGACAACGAAATTATTGGTTAATTTGGCTGACAAAAAGTATTAATCTTAAAAAAATAAATCTACTTCATTAAACTAATTTAATATGAAAATTTTCAAGGAAAAAAATTTAACTGGCCTTTCAATTGCGAGAATTCTTCATTGAATATGTTGTTGATAGCAATGTAACTGCTCCATAAATTCACTCCAAGTCTTTCAACGAACCTCAGAAAACTTTGATGTAATGTGAGTAACAGTGATAATGGAATTTAGTATAGGTGAAATTACGGAGATGTTTTACCATACGGTGAATGCGGGATTAATTAGTTTTAAAAAAATTTAGCATGTTAATTTTTTATGGCGATGAAGGAAAATATTATAAAGCGAATATTATGGAATTGTTTTACAGTAGGGTGAATGTGGGATTAATTTGTTTCAGAATGTATTATAAAAAATAAAAAATAAAAACATTCAATTGTTTAGTAAATATTATATACTTTGACTGTTAAAATGATTTAGGTAGAATTTATAGTTTACAATTTTAACTTTAATGATTTATTTCATAAAAAAAGTAGCTTACATTTTTCATTAAATTGTAGAATATAATAATGAAGAGAAATAAATCTCACAAACGTTTAGAAGGGAAATATTTTTGTGAAACTTTTTGGGGGGAAATTTTTGGAGGGAAAATTTCATTCTCTAAGCTATATAATATCTTTAGGAGACTCTCCATTTGTATCATTCAACATCTTCTATTTGAAAGGGGCGGATTGTCTTGATAGTGAAGTTTCAATTTATACAGCATCAACATCTTCATCGTGTAACAACTCTATTCGTATGGATGAATATAGTGGGAATTCTTCCACTATGAATAGAAAGTCAATTTTTCCACTTAGTCCTGATCCTAAGGACTATGAGCGTAGCACTGATGAAAGAGGGGATGGAGAATTTCAAATAAATAAAGAGTCATAGATTCCACTTAGTTCGAATTCAAAGGACTATGAAAGCAGCAACGATGATGAGCTTGATGAAAAATTTCAAAGGAATGGAGTGTCACAGTGTCCACTTAGTCCTAATTCTAAGGACAATGAGAGTAATAGAGATGAAGAGCATGATGGTGAAGTTCAGAAGAATGGTGTGTCATGGTGTCCACTTAGTCCTAATTATAAGAATTATGAGAGCAACAACGTTGAAGAGCATGGTGACGAATTTCAAAAGAATGGAGTGTCACGGTGTCCACTTAGTCCTAATTCTAAGGACTATGAGAGTAGCAGTGATGAAGAATGTGATAATGAATTTCAAAAGAATGGAGTATCAAAGTGTCCACTTAGTCCTAATTCTAAGGACTATGAGAGCAGCAGTGATGAAGAGCATGATGATGAATTTCAAAAGTATGGAGTGTCACGGTGTCCAGTTAGTCCTAATTCTAAGGACTATGAGAGCAGTAGTGATGAAGAGCGGGATGATGAATTTCAAAAGTATGAAGTGTCACGGTGTCCAGTTAGTCCTAATTCTAAGGACTATGATAGCAACAACGATGAAGAGCAGGATGATGAATTTCAAAAGAATGGAGTGTCACAGTGTCCACTTAGTCCTAATTCTAAGGACTATGAGAGCACTAGTGATGAAGAGCGTGATGATGAATTTCAAAAGAATGGAGTGTCATAATTTCCTCTTAGTCCTAATTCTAAGGACTATGAGAGCAGCAGTGATGAAGGACAGGATGATGCACTTAATCTTAATTCTAATGAGTATAAGGGTAGTAGTGATGAAGGACAGGATGATGAGCTTAGTCCTAATTCTATGGACTATGAGAGCAACACTGAAAATGCACATGAGGAAGAATATTCAATAAACATCGAGTCAAATTTTCCATTGAGTCCGAATTCTAAGGATTATGACAGTAGCACTGAAGAAGGGGAAGATGAAGAATATCCTCCAAGTCAGTATTTGAAAAGCATAGCTGATCATAGTGTGGATAACACTCCTCTTAATGATGATGAAAATCCTATACAAATGATGATCCAATGATGGATATGTTGCCAAGAAATATTGTATCGAGGAGTAGAAGCAGACCTTTTCGTATCAATGCAAGATGTTCTAGTTATACAAGGGGTAGATCAGAATATCTGAGAAGAAGAAGTTCTATCGGTGCACTCATTTCAAGTGAATGTTGCCAAAAAGATTGCTTGAAACATATGGATTTCAAATTTGCATTAGAGAGCAGAAATATATATTTGTCAATGAATAAAAGCATGCAAAATTCATATTTAGTTGGGTGCATGCAATCTACATTGTCAGGTTATGATTATCATATTAGGACTTTATTTATCTATAGAAAAGCTTTCAAAATGTTTCATTCAATTGGGAATTTTCGTCTCTTGAGAATTCAAGAAAATTTGGAAAAGGATCCCACACTTTATTTAGAAGTACGTCATAAAAGATAGTTTGGGGCATTATCAAATACTGCAATGTCATGGATGAAAGATTTCCTACAACTTATACAAATAATATGCAGAAGGTGCTGAGGGACATGGCCGATTTATTACATATCAATATTTTGTGAAGGTATGGAAGAAAGAATTCAACAATGTCTGTATTCCTAAGAAGACAAGGATGGGGATTTGCAGTACATATGCTTCTCTTAAATAAAAAAAGGGACAAATGTGAAGGGTCAAAAAGAGGTAAGCATTCCTAACTTTAACTTTTAAAATTGTATATTCATCAAGTATGAAAACATATTTCTTAATGGCTTTCTTTTATGTTGTGTAGATTCAATTGTCAAAGAACTTTAGGAGCATCGCGAACAACAAACAAATGAAAGGAAAAAGTTGTACAAGTATCGAGAGAAGTGTTGTGATAATCCAAATAAATATTTGGGTTTGATAATTGATGGTATGGACCAGAAGAAAACACTTTTACCACATTTTGTTCGCACACCCAAAAATTTACAGGGGGGAAAATTTATTCAGTATCACTTGGTTGGTTGTATGGTCTTCAATGGGAAAATGTTGCCAAGGGTGTACTTCACATCTCCAAATATTCATAATGATGCAAATCCGACCATAACCATAATTCATGATGTGCTTTCTCATTGGTCTGGTAATCTTCCTGAAGTTTTGTATCTACAATTGGACAACACTTGCCGTGAAATCAAAAATCAGGTTGTTTTTGGATATCTAAACATGCTTGTTGAATTGAGAATTTTTCAGAAGGTAAAGGTTGGTTTCTTTCTTGTTGGGCACACTCATGACCATATTGATCAAATGTTCAGTCATTTTTTAGTCACATTGAGGAGGAAGGAAGTTCGGAGCTTGCCATCATTAATTGAATGTGTTAAGAAATCATACATGCTAGAGCCTACTTTTGATGTGTTGGAAGAAACTGTTGACATGCGAAGGTTTATTATGGGATCATATGGTGAGGGGAAATGCATTGAACAAATTAATGACATTAGCTTCCAACATCAATTTCGTATCAAAAAAATTGATGGGAAAACACTAATATGGGGCAAGAAGTATTCAACTATTGCAGAATGGGCACCATCATCAGGTTTGCAATTTTTGAAGTTCATTCCAGATCATCAATATTTGCATCAAAAATATTGTTATTACAATCAGTTGGTGAAGTTCAAAATGCACGCAAACAAAATAGAGATATAAATTATTCTGATTGCCTAGAAGAAATTAAAAAATGCATTAGCTATACATATGAGTACTTTGACATTGCTGATTCAATTTGGTGGGAGTCATTTTTCAATTATCAAAGTGATATCATTTCAACAACAACAAATTAAGATATACCTTTGAAAAATCCATTTATTTGGCCACAAAATGTGTCGAATTCACATGAGGAAACAAGCATTGTTGAGCAGCAACAATCTCAAGGTATTATTAATTCTTCACAGGCGAAGGAAAGAGAGATGTATATTGGTTCCAAAAGGTCTCGTGCACAATGTGAAGCCATGGAAGACCTTTACATGGGTTCAGTACAGGATATTAAGGAGGGTTGCATGATCGCAGTGCTAGCGGATGGAGATCCCAATGGCTATCCATTATGGGTTGGTAAAGTTATAAAGGTCTTTACAGAAAATGAGGATGTTACAAGTGTTGAAGTACATTGGTATGCCACAAATACACACCCATTCAATGGTGTGTATAAGCTAGAGATGGTAGTTGACAAAAAATATGTTGGTGGAAAGAGAAAAAGAAAGGGTATGAATATAAATCGTCGCCGCACAGACATATTAAAATTGGAGGATGTTGACATACTTGTTTATGACTTCATTTAACAAAGAGAGGAACTCTTCGCTTCAAGATGATAGAGATTCAGAAAAGGTTGTTACCAAAAGGAATAGTGTTGAGATGGGAGTCTGTTGAAACCAGTCATAGATCTAGAAGAATTTTGAAATCTGAAATGATGGGCATGCATTTGGACTCAAATGGGGCACTAGTTGATGAAAGAGAAGAATATGGAACATCTTCATCAGCGTCCAGTGACTCATCTGAAGATGTGAATTCTGATGGTGTGTAAGAAAATATGAGTGATTTTGAATATTTGTTTAAGACAATTATCTAACTGATGTATGCATCGTATCTTGAAATAAAATTTTTGATTTCCATATGGTATTAAATGAGAAGTTATGAGTCATTTTTATGTTGTTGGATTATATGTCTTAATTATGATAATTTTTATTGTTTAGAATATCTACAATGAAACATTAAATTAGAGATATAATGTATGTTTCCTTCAATATACAAATAATGACTTTCGAATTCATTTAGTGCTGTAATTTGTTCATAATTTCATGGTTTTTTTATTTTATGGTTGAAAAAATTTCAATTTCTTTTGTATCTAGTGGTTGAATTTATACTTAGGAAAGAAAAATGTTATTCTACCAAAAACATTAGTGTGTTTTTTCCTCATAAACAACTTTGTTATCCACACTAAAAATTTGGTTTTACTAGCATTTTTTTTTTTAATTTTGAAGATTGACCCTAAAAAAAAATCATCGTTCCAGTATCATCACTTTTTCGTTTTCAAGCTGTATTTTGCATGAAAATTTCGTTTTCACTGCCATTTTTAAAGCATGTTCAAAATTTTCCCTAAAAAAAAACCATCGTTCCAGTATACACACTTTTTGTTTTTAGCACTGTTTTTGATGGTTTTTTGGTGTTTTTTGGCCAGAGTTCCTGTTTTGAGTTTATAGTTCCCGTTTCAAAGTTTACCTTGTTTGTGATAAGCAAGCATGGTGAGATGTTTCAAGAACCAAAGGGGTTACCTCCCAAGATGGGAATTCAACATGAGATATAGCTGCAACAGGATGTTCCACTTCCAAACATTGGCATGTATCACATGTCGATTATGGAGAGCATGGAAATCAAGAAGACAATTCCGGAATTGTTGAACAAAGGTATCATACACCCATCTACTTCACCATGTGGTTCACCCATTGTCTTGGTGCCAAAGAAGGACGTGACTTGGCGCATGTGTGTCGATTTCCATGAACTGAACAAAATAACAGTAAAGAATCATTATCCACTCCCAAGAATTGATGATTTTCTTGATCAATTGAGGTATGCAAAGTATTTCACTAAGTTAGACTTACGAAGTGGTTCTCATCAAGTTAGAATAGCCGAAGAGGACATTTGGAAAACCACATTTAAAACTAAACAAGGATTGTTTGAGTGGCTTGTTATGCCTTTTGGTGTTATAAATGATCCAACTACTTTCATGAGAATTATGAATGATGTTTTGAGACCATTTCTAGATGACTTTGTCATTGTTTACTTAGATGATATTCTCATATTCAACAAATCCAGAGATGAACATGTCATGCATGTGAACAAAGTACTTAATGTCTTGAGAAAAGAACAATTATTTTTAAAGATGTCGAAGTGTGAATTTGGCAAGACTCCTTTAGTGTATTTGGGACACATTGTTGGAGGAGGTGAGCTAAAGATATACCCCTCCAAGGTTGAGGTCATTCTGAATTGACCCAAGCCTAAGATAGTTACAAAGGTAAGAAACTTTCTTGGGGCAGCACAATATTGGAGGAAATTTATTGCTAAGTTTTCTTCCATTACAACTCCATCACATGCATTGACTAGTGTCAAGAAAGTTTTCCATTGGAGAGATGTACAATAGAAAGCATTTGATTCTTTAAAGCAAAAGATCAGTTCAACATCGGTATTGGCTCTTTCGAATCTTAGACAACCATTTGAGATTCAAATGGATGTTAGTGATTATGCCATGGGAGCAATTCTTATGCAGCATGGTAAGCCCATTTCATTTAATTCTGAAATTTTTAATGGAGTTGTGATTAACTATCCCACTTATGACATAGAAATTTACGCATTGGTAGAAAGTGTCAAAAAATGGAAACACTACTTGATGGGGAAGGAGACCATTATCCATATCGACCATCAACCATTGCAGTACTTACAGTGAAAGTCAAAATTGCAACAATCACGACACTTCAAATGGATGGGTTTTCTACAAAAATTTCATTTGGTTATCAAGTACAAAAAGGGAATCTACAATAAGGTAGTTGATATGCTTTCTAGGCCTATTGTAAATTCATCTATTATACTCAAGCAAAATTTTGTTTTACATGAAAGTTACATTGAGCAATATGCATATGATAATGACTTTTGAGATGTGTATGAAAGCTTGAGGCAAGGAAACCAAATTGAAGAGTTAGATTACCATGTACATAACAATTTGTTGTATCGCTTGGGCAAGTTATGTATTCCACGGGGAGAAGGAAACAATATCATAAGGGAGGCGCACACTTCATTGATTGTTGGACACTTTGGTTTAGGCAAGACAATAACGAATCTCCGAAGGTATTGTTATTGGCCACACATGTTTGATAATGTATCTTATTTCATTAGAGGATTTATTTGTGTGCAACAAGTAAGCCTAGCAATAGGAAACTAGGATTGTACACTCCACTTCCAGCACCTTCACATCCATGGGAGAGTATCTCAATGGATTTTGTACAAGGTCTTCCATTATCAAGGAAAGGTCATGATTACTTGTTTGTAATTGTGGACAGGCTCAGCAAGATGTGTATTCTAACACCATGTAAAAATCAAATTACAGCTGAACAAACAACTCATCCTTTCTTTCAAAATATTTGGGTTCATTTTGGTCTTCCTACTTCCATTGTAAGTGATCGAGATTCTCGATTTGTTGGGAATTTTTGGTTAAATTTGTGGGACACGATGGATACTAAGTTGAAGAAGAGTACAACCTTTCATCCACAAACAGATGGAAAAACCAAGGTGGTCAATAGAAAAATCGTTCATCTTCTTAGAGGATATTGCAGTAAATATCCCAAGTTGTGGGATGAACAATTGCATTACATACAACATGCATACAACAAGGCAAAGCATTCTTCCACAAACACATGGCCATTTGAGGCATGTTTTGGGTACTTGCCAAGATTTCCATTGGACTTCATCTTTGAGAAAGATGTCGCCATCGATGGGCATAACGACCTCGATAAAGCAAGGAAGTTTATTGAGAAAATTCAGTTGATACATCACACAGTGCAAGATCAACTAGAAAAGAGTCAAAGTAGCTACAAGGCAAGGCATGGCAAACACAGTTTCGATCATAAATTTCAAGTTGAAGACGAAGTTTGGTTATATATTAGCAAAGAGAGACTTCAAAGGGAAGGTAAAAAGCTTAAGCCAATCTATTATGGTCCTTTTAAAATTTTGGAAAATATTGGTAAGAATGCATTTAAGCTAGATTTGCCTCCTTATATGCAAATATAATATGCTGTTAATGTTGAGAAATTGAGATTGTTTGAACCTCCTTTGATTGATGATCAAGGAGAGCATGTTCAACTGCCATCGATAGATGATTTATCACTAGAATATCTTGGTGAACTTCAATAAGATCTCATACTTGATAGAAGAACCAAAACTTCAAAGAGAGGAAATGTCGAATACCTTAGAGTGGGACTTAAGGGAAAAAATCCTTCTAAAGCCAAATGGTTGCAGATCGAGAAGGTGAGGGAGCTATACCCTCACTTGTTGAACAATTGATAGTATATTCTGGGGTCCAAAAGGCTTCCAATGGGGAGGAATGATCAGGTGCTCAATATTTAGCTCAAAAACCAAACTTCTTATAATCACTCGAAACCTAAACGACCATGTCCGTCTTAGCAAAATGATCCCAATGCAATGTTTTTTACTAAAACCGAGTTCGTATGAGGAAGCTATCACATTCTATCTGCTTTTCCAAACAGAGGAATTTAAAAAAAAAAAGTATAGTCACTACACAGTCAGCAGTCCATACTACTGACGTGGTAGGTCACTTGGCAGAGTCAACTAGTTAGTCAACATCCAATCTGGATTCAGCAAGTGGCATAATGTGATTGGTTTGCTGGTGTGGTGATGTGGCATGTTTCTACTGGTTCACAAATGGACCAATGAGGAGGGGACAAGTGGCAAGCCCAAAGTCTACCACGTGTCCCTCCCCAAATGACTGATGTTATTGGTGCTTTACCAACATTTTTGGGAGACTCCGCCCGAGCAACCCTCGTGCCTTACCACTACACCACAAGCTTGTTTCTTAACTGTCTTTGGATTTTGATTGTATTGGTTGTGTAACAGTTTGAGATTTGGGGGTTAAGAGGGAGCCATCTCACAAGCCAGTCCGCTCCCATGTGAACACAACAACATAACCGCTGGGCTACAACAAACCGTAACCACGACAATTTCCATGACCGTTACAGTTACCATGACATATGTCCGCCCCCACTTAAACCGTGAGTTAACGACTAATCCATAATTGTGCCATTAAAACACACTTATTACGTTAATCACATTTAATTGCTAACTAAACAAGCTTAACGTTAATTAAAATGCACTTTAAATTTGGCGGACTTTTTGGCGGTCTAAAAAATTCAGAGATTCCACCAGTTTTAGCGACTTTAACTGGAGCTCCTCTAGTTTTAGAGGAGTTTTCCTAGGGAAAACTGTTTTGACGATAACTTGGGCAAAATTCGACCAAATTGAGATCAAGAAAAGGGTGTTCCTAGCTGATTTGGATGTTTTGAGAACATTGAAGCAGGTTTCAGGAGCAATAGATCATTATAAATAACATGTTTTCCATTATTGAGCTAATACAGAGGCTCAAGCCATGGAATCTGGACCAAGGAGATGTAGCTCGGGAGGGGTGAAATCCTTCATCAAAAAATTGTGTTAAGTATTCATTTTGATGGTTTGTTGTATTGTTTGACACTTTACTTGTATGCAATTTTTTTCATGAACTTAACATAAAACACGATAAAATTTACCTGTTTTCATTCACAAACACCATAAGGGAACCTATGCACATGAAGCAATTGACAAGCATTTGTTTTTAATTTTGAAGTTGAAATTAACATAAAAAAAACTAACATTCAACAACAAATCAATATGTGCACCATTAGCCTTTTCATAATATGTATCAAACCAATCTCTATTGCTACACAAATGAATAGATGCACCAAAAGTAATGAAATAGACATTAATATCTATAGTTTCAAATAATAAATCAACATAACAAATAAATAACTTTATATTTTTTTAGTCATGACTTATGGAGGAATCATTGTGAGCATAGTGGTTTGTATGCCTTCCATGCTTGAATTGATCATATTTAATTTCATACAATCTCTATAAAAATGACCAATCTTACCACAGTAGTAACATGCATCATTTTTCTTCATAGTTGTATTCGTTCTTGATGGTTGTGGCATGCTTTGATATGATTTGCACATGAGTTTCCTTCTTTATTTTTATCCCATGGATTTTCTTTGAATGGTTGTTTTCCTTTTGCTACCAACGTCAAATAAGAACTTTGAGACATGTTATTAAGGTTATTTATTCTTTCTTCCTCCTTCATAAGACTACTTGTCTCTTCATCAAAAGTAGATGTCTTCTCTCTAGATACAAGACTTATAATGGAAATTTGGTATCCATTCAACATACCTTTTAAAGTAATAATAACTAATTCAGTTCTTGAAACTTTTTCACTTATGTCACCAAGTTTGTCTTTAATTTATTTGATTCTTGAAAGGAAATTTTTGTTGCTTTCATTCTCTTCCATCTTAACTGAAAGAAGCTTACTCTTCAAATATAACACTCTATTTGTGTTCTTTGTCTCATACAAATCTCTGAGTATCATCCATGTCTCATTGGATGGATTGAAATCTCTAATATGAGGTATGATGTTGTCCTTTATGGACATTCCTAGATGCATATTGTTGTTTCTATAGCTATTGGTTTTCTAGCCTATATTCATCACCGGATGAAATTGACTAAACATTATATTTCCTTCCATTACTGTCTACATCTTAAATTTTCAACTAGCATAATTTTCCCATCTAGTTTGGTTGACTCATTTAGATGCAATTCTATTAATGGATTAACATTTTAATCACACTTATAATTCCCATAGTTTTAAATAACAAATTACCGTCTTTCATACAAGCTTCACTCTACAACAATATGTTGCTCAATCCATGTAATAGCTCCACTTGAGCAGTTACCATGATTTCAATGATTCGAGCTCGTCAGGTAGGGCTTTT
The DNA here is from genome assembly GCA_000404065.3 of Pinus taeda. Classification (NCBI taxonomy): domain Eukaryota; kingdom Viridiplantae; phylum Streptophyta; class Pinopsida; order Pinales; family Pinaceae; genus Pinus; species Pinus taeda. The sequence goes on along the minus strand of APFE030200734.1, from coordinate 364,629 downwards.
TCATGTGCTCATCACTCTTCACAACACAAACACTCGAATGTTGACTTACTTTCTTCATATGGTCTCCTCCAACGCAAATGGTAATTCCCTTCTCTCACATAGGTTATACACCAATATTCTTAGCTTCACAAAAAAATATCACATGAGAAAACTCTCTTTATATATTTTCAATTGGGTCTCCAATATAATATAATTCATAGTATAATTGCATTTTAACCATAATATGGGTCAACAAGCATTGTAATGGCTTAAATTCTATTCAACTTGAACATCTAGTACTTCAACATAGAGTAAAATAAACTTTTGATATATTCACCTTATAAATCCACTGACTATAAACTTGGCATTCTAATATGTGCTCCACAACACGAGTTCCATGCATACTTTTGTAGCACACAATCATGCTAGCATAGAACAAGTCCCTTATGGTGATCACACACTTGACACAACTCCATGTATACTCACACTTAATATGCACCTTGTAATTATTGTAGCTCCACTTCTTCGCAACACTTAGTTCTAGGCTTTAACCACTAGACTACCATGCAATAGGCTCCACAACACTCAGCTTCTCCTTCATGCAACACTTAATACCATTCACCTTGCAAAAAACCTCTCAATAGTCCAAATGGTCATATCCAACTCAACTTATACCCAACACACTGCTTCAAAATGCAAATCCCCAATACACAACTTCCACTTTAGATAACAATGCAATACTTCATAACAGAAAATTCATGTAACTCTCATACACAACAATACTATATAGAATTTCAATCAATGATACAACATTCAAATAAACTTACATCAGTGATTTCACGCACAACTCATTATCGTTGCCCCCAAGTAGCGATTTGCTCAATTCTTGAGCACAATTCAACACATAATGGATCCTTCAACGTTGTTTCTTAGATATCACACCCCATCACTTGGTTTATTTGATACCAAATTAGAGAATTCACAGCTAGGGACTCATTAATCTCACAAGTAAATCATTCAATGATCTATTACTCAAGAATGCATTACAATTTATAAGGAAAATTTTAGATAACAACCAACTCCTAGAATTAAGGACATGATAACACACTAGTTCTATACCCAGACAACTTCTAATTGATTATAGAATAATAAGTTCTAAATTCCCAACAATCAGATTCTTTCTTGATTATTCTTAACAAAAAAATCATTATGTATGGAACTATACGTCGTCTTATTATTATTATTATTGTTGTTGTTCTTATTATTATTATTATTAATGTCCATTAAGACCTATACGGTATAGTGGACTTTAAAAAGGTAAGGAATTAATCTAAATTATTTAACATTTTATTTTTATGTTTGAAAAAGAGTGAGATAAACATTTCAAGATCACCATAGTTTTATTAACTTCAAAGGTCAAGAAGGTTGGTAGTGTGACAAATATTTGGAAAGTTAGATCAAATGTGAGTATAAGATGGATGATCTAAGGGAAGACGTTTTTCATCTTCCACTATCTTATTATCACATAGGTGACAAAATCTTTCATCCCATGATATTTTGGAAATTAGCCTCTTTAGAATTAGTTCTTTTGTTAACAATGCTCATTTTCTTTTTAACAATATTAAATGCAAACAAATATTAAGTATTTATGTGCATCAATTATTTACATGTTCTAAACAAAGCTATCTAAATTGAGAAAATGTAAGTTTACACCATTATTTACCAGCTTTTATTTTCAATTTAGCTAAATTTAATTGTTTTATATTTTTGTTTTTATATTGATTTTTTTTATGAGATTATTATTTTAATTTTAAAATATATTTTAAATATGTAAACAAATTTAAAATTTTAACCGTTATTTAAAACTGCAATTTAATAACTTAAAATTATCAAATTTTAATTAAAACAAAATTTCTTAAAAAATAAATTATCCAAAACCAAAAGACTTTAGAATTTTAAAAAACAAAATTTAATAACTAGAATATGTGGTAAGACTTAATAACTAAAATTCGTTATTTCCATAATTTTTGGTCAAATTTCGAACAAAACATTATTTTCCATTCTTTTCCGAAAAATATTATTCAAAATCTTTGTGAAAATATCATTTCAAATATAATTTGATTAAATATTTTAAATGTATAATTTTATATTGTTTATGAAAATTTTAAAATATTTTATAAAATTTGAAAATGTTATAGTATGGAATAAGTATTTAAAATATAAATTTATGTTAAATATTTTAATGAAATAAACATTTAAATTTCTACCAAATTACTCATTAATTTTTTAAATTTCTTATCTTGTATATGATATTGATATTCTAATTTTCATTGCAAATTTTAAAATATTCTAAAAATGTAATAAATGGAAGTGAATTTATTTATTAAACTTTGTTCTTAATCAATTTTCCACAATATTAAAAAATTTACAATCAAATCACCTTCCTATAATAAAAATCAATCACTAATTAACTATTAATAAATATACATGCATGGCTACAAGTGAGCAGAGGATAATGCGATGATTTCTCTCCCTTAACTTGAACATAGCAATTGAAGTCCATGCGTTGAATGATCCAGAACAACGCATTTTAGGCATATTGGACATGAATGTAGCATCATTAATGGTCCCCCAATCCCTTTCTTACACTATTTTAAATTTGTTAAGAAACCATTCAAAATTAGGCTTTCATGTCAAGAATCCTATCTGAATTTACAAGCTTGAAGTTCTTGAATTTCACAGCGTCCCCTTTCTCCAAAGTTACATAAATTTTGATATTTCTGTTGAACATGTCCATGCATTCTTTTAGGTTATTTACTATATTAGTATTCTTAAGCATAATATGCATAGCGTATAGTCATAACAGTCAAGGGTGTAAGGGTGCTCTATGTAAAACCATTTCCGGGAGTAGTAAAACTAAGCTTATTGTAAAAATAGTCTTCTCCATACATTATTTTATATAGACTAAAAACTTTACTAAAAGAGATTATGGTTTTTGGTTTCATGGCCAAGTTTGTTTAGGACATTATAAAAAATAAAGACACATAATTGATGAGGTTATCTTTACTTTTTTTCAATTTAACTGAGACTGTCATGGATAGCAGTAGGAGTGGCCTCGTCTGAATCAAGTTCTTTTTCAAGCACTTGGGCTAACACTTGAAGTCGAGGTAAACATAGATCTTGAGTCTTGCTCAAGGTTGAGACCCTTTCTTCCAACTTGTTCAACCTTGCTATTAGTTCCTCCTTAGCTTCTTTTATTCCTTGCAAGACTATTTATGCCAATAAGCTAAACAAATGTTGCATGAATACCTAAGAGGATACATTTTCCTCTTAAATGTTGTGGCCACTTCTTAGCAAAAGACCCTGAATTTCATCAACCTCAATGGAGAGGAAGGGGCTCACAATGTGCATTGGGGTGCTTCGGGGGAAAATATCTGACATTATATTAAGACATGTTGGAAGTGGCCATTGCCCAAGCCTCCTCTGCCCATTATGCCTCTGTGAGCATGCATTTTCTCTCTCATCATGATTAAGGGAGTGAGCACTCTGATAAAAAACCTAAGACTACGGTTGCGTCTAGTCTCATCTTCCAAGTTCGAGCTAAAGGGAAGTGAAATTAGATGACTATGGATCAACTACTTTATACCAGCCCCTAACTAAATTACCATAAGGATCCCACAACCCAAAACTTTCACCACCTGGAGCCCTTACATAGAAGGCCACCGCCACAAGACTGAATGAAAGAAAGCCAAAAGAAAAAATCAATTACTTGAGTGTACGAGAGCATCAAGGGGGAGAATGCCAGCCTGAGACATTTTGTGGAATGGAAAGCCACATAAACCCAAGCAATTAAAGCATTCACACACTGGGAGAGACTCACTTGCCCTAAGCTCAGAACATAAACAACTACTCATTGATTGAAAGAAAGTATTAGTAATTATCATGGTGAGTTTGATGAATGTGTCTGTTATCATGCTAGCACCCACCTCACACTAAATACTGTCAACTATGCTCATATCATCCACCATCATTCCCATTTTCATCATGTATAAATGTATACTACTAATATATCCATCTGTCCTCATGAATATGACGGGATTGCAATTTAAACATCCACATCTAAGTATGTTTATGCATGTTAAAGTCCAGTCTACCACAACACTTCTTAACACATAAGTCATCTAGTAAGGTAATAAGGCATTGAATTGGGTAAATTCATTACTTCTTTTTTTTTATTATTATTATTATTATTATTATTATTATTATTATTGGAACTTTATATTATTACTACAAAAGGTTACATAGTCCAAAAAATACCAACTTTTCATCTTCCATGTGAGAAACCCAACCAAAGCTTAGATTAAAAGTCTTCAAGTTACTGAGACCTCTTCTAACTAGCACGTTTGATAAACCATAATATTTATTTATAGACTGATATTGCCAAGTTTTGGCATGCCATGCCCTCTAAACAAAAAACATTATGAAATCTATAATAAAAAAACCAGAAATACATGATGATCACTTAGTTGAATTGTCTAGTTTTAAAGCTTGTTGTGGACCATTCCCATTAAAAGAGAGAAAGATGTTGATTGATCTCGTGATGAGAATGTTAAGCTTATGATCAATTTCATCAAGCTTTTCCTCCAATTTTGTTATTTTAATATTGTTTAATTTTGGTGTCTTCATTTATTAATAAATAAAGATAAAAATATAAAAATAAATATAAATATAAATGTATTTTAATTTTTAAATTTATGTTAATTGAGTAAAGTGAATGATTTTGTGAAAATTTACCATTTATTTAACAAATTGGTAGAGTTTTCTAAATATTTTTACCAATTATTCGTTTCTATTATAAACATGATATTATTCGTTTTTATTATAAACATGATTTGGTAAAGATAAATGGAGGATAAAAGAATCATAAATGGGTGATTTAAGAAAGTCAGTTTCTTCATCAAATGATGGAATTGATAGTGAAAAAACTAATAATAAAAGTTGATAATTAAAACCAATTAATAAGATTGGGAAAGAAGAAGAAAAATTAGAAAGAAGAATGAAAAACAAAATACAGTAAACCAAAAACAATTAAAAGAAATGAAATAAATTAAAATTCTAGGATAAATAATCCCATTTTAAAATAAATATTATAGAGTATAGGATAAGAGTAAGGATGAGATAATAAATAAGTAAAGGTATTAGTTGTAATAATATTAATTATCTTAATTTTAGATTTATTAAATATTTTGAAGGGTCAATTTTTTTGAAATGCAAAATTTTAAAGTATTATGGATTTATTAAAGTTTTAAAGAGATCAAATTTGTTAAGATATGATTTTTTTTTAAGTACAAATTTCGAGATAGAATCTTAGTAGCACAATTGGTTGAGTAAAGGTTTCGTTAATAAAAGAACTTATATTTAAATTTCATCGGAATGCTAAGCACAAACATATGACTTAAAAAAAAATACAAATCTTAAGAAAATATTTACACCTCAAAACATTTGATGTCTCAAGATTTAATAGATATAAAATTATAAAAAATATATATTTTTAATTTACTATAATAACCCTATATATTTATTTTATACTCTTATTTAATAACCCTCCTAATATATTGGATAGAAATCTAAATAGATTTAATGCCTTAAAATTATGTTAAGGTTGAGATGAATCTTATTATTATATAGTTAATAGAGGCTTATCATCGCTCCTTTTTATCATTATATTTATGCTCTTGTATTGCATCTATATTTATTATTGTTTATTAATTTTAAGAATATATTAATTATTGTTTTAAAAATATTGAGTTTCTTTTTTGCATGTTTGATATATCTAGGTTTAAGATGAATATATTATTACACCTAATATTTTTATGTGTTTATCATTTTATCTTTATTTCTTATATTATTATGACTATTTTCTATTACATTTGATATTTTTATTTATTTATCATTTTATCCCTATATCTTACATTTTTATGACTATTATCTATTAAATATCAAAATGAATGGGAAATTTTAGTATATGTTTTTCAAAATCTATTCAAAATATTATACTACTTAGGATATTCCAAATAGAAAGTCCAAATATACATGGTTCATTTTGCTATCGTTTATAAAGATTGTTTTCCATACAACAAGAAATTAAAAATTTAAAAATTATGAAATTTAAAAATATTAAACAAAATAAACATATACACTAAAATCAATACATTAAAAATAGAAATACAAATATAAATTGACATGGACACTAAAATTATTGTGTTAGAATTTGACATATTCACTAAAAATCAATATATCTAAAAGTTGTTATGTACATTGAAATCATTGTATTAGACATAGAATATAAATTTTGCATGAAATATTAAATTGACATTTTTGTTTGTTTGTTAAGTAATGTGAATGCTAAGATGATTGGCGGGCCTAACCTATGACTTGAGTTGCCATGACTTAGGGGCATTTGAGCTATCAAAATCCTTTGGGGATTACATCTGGCATGAGCCATTCCAACCCTTAACATGGTTGAATGTTTACCCATGGAGATTCGAACCAATGACCTTTCCACTAGAGTTCCTTAAAAAAACCCTCGCCATCTATTCTACACCTCATGGGGAAATAGAAATTGACATTGAATAGAAACTGACATTGAAATAGAATTAGAAATTGACGTTAAATATAAATAAAAAATGAGATGTACAATGAAATCAGCTTATCTAAAAGTTGAAATATAAATAGAAACTGATATGTATACTAAGATCAATGCATTACAAATTGACATGTGCGTGGAAATAAATGCATTTAGAAATTGACATGAACACTAAAAATCAATGTATTGATTTTAGTGTACATTTTCATTGTCGCTCTATTTCTATTTAACTTATTCCTCGTGTCACTCTTGAAGTATACTTTTGATTAATACTTCGTATATTCTCAACGAACTAAACAAAATAGATTGACATGGATCCTTCTTAATAACACTATATTTTTAACCAGCTAAAGAAATTAAATAAATTTCAAATGCTCAAATTAATTTTAGACATATATAATGTATAATGTTGACTATATACAAATTATGTCACTACAATAAAAGTTTAATAAGATAGTCTCACATTGATAACTCTAAATAATACTCTTTATACTTTCAATCAACTGAGGAAAGTGAGTAAATTTCAAATAATTAGAATAATTTTAAACCTATATTTATACACATAATGTTGATCATATACAAATTTCGTTTTACCAGCCTCAACTGAAACTACCTTAGATCCATCTTAACCTTAGACATATCAAGCATGAAGAAGAACCAAATCCCTTGAGGTGCAAAACTTTCCTTAATTTTTATACTTTAAAAGATATTTGCACCTCAATATCTTTTATCTCTCTCAATACTTCATAGATACCAGATTAAATAATCTTATTATTCCAATTAACATGTTTATTTATTTATGCTCTTATCCATATCCCTTATATTATTATGGATTTTATTATATTTATACTCCTTGGTGTTACTATTTTATAGTATTATTTATTTTAAAATTGGGTTATATATCAAAGTCATCTATTATTATATATGCTTGAATTCTTATATTATTTAAGTTTTAGACTTTTAGATTTTGTGGAATTTTTTCTTTTCTTTTAATTGTTTTTGGGTAAATCACTTCTAATGATGGACCAAAGAAACTAGTCTAAAATGTTAAGAAATAAAAAATGAATGTGGTATCTCTAGAAATATTTTTACTTAATTATAATTCTCGTAAAAATATCAAAGCTAAAGTTCATAATTGTTAGTTTAGTAAGACACTAAATATGTTCTTAGTGTTAAAAATAACAACAAGAAATTTCAATTTAATTTGTCCTTGAATTAAATTGTGAATTAAAATCGAATTCTTTTCTCATAGTAATTTGTAATGGTTAACTAAGTTAAGTTGACTTAGTTAGCTTAGGAAGTTCGAGTTGGAAGTCTATCTAGAGTCATGTAGAGTGATCCCTAAATTTTAGGGGTCTAGGTGGAGTTCTTTGGTGTTGTAATTAGATAACTCATTCTAATTGAGTTATAGTCAGTTAAACTAGTTCTAACTGTTGGAGGAACTAGTAGAGGTTTAGTAGTGGATTAGTGCACCAATGCATCAACCACTACCACACCAATTAACTAAATATTCACTCACAAATAATTCATGCATGTCAAGTCAGAGGAAGACCTAGTTGAGATTAGAGTGTAGGGACAATGTACTAGCAGTTGTATAATTTTCCAAGTTGTATAGATGGTGCATGAAATCAGTTGAGGACCTAAGTTTGGATTGCATAGTTATGGAGGAAGGATTTCCCAATTAAATATGGGTTGATCCACTAGGAATTGCATAAGGAAGTAAGGGATTGGAAGGCAACAAAATTGACTAAGTGTTGGCTAGAGCAAGCTTGTGAGGCTGAGAGTTAGATCATACTTGTGCAGGAATTGTTGATCTTCTAGTTAATGCAATATAGATAGTCTGGTTTTGAGCAGTTTCTTTCCCCAGAGAAATATTGTGTTATGTGTGATTAATATTCTTCCTCTTTATGATTCTTGTTTTCATTGATCATTATTGGTTTCTGCTGTAAAGAGTAGAGTAGATTCTTGTCTTCTGTTTTAGTATATCACATGAGTTGTTGAATCTACAATAAAAACCTACATGGTATCGGAACTGAAGACAATATAGAAGAGGAGATTTCAAGTTTGTTGTGCAAGTGAAAATTGAATTTGTAGTTCAAACTTTAGATCAACAATATGTCTTTCTACAGGTTGTGACTTCAGTATGCCTTGGAAAGAAACTTGAATTACATAGCATGAAAGGGTAGGATAGAAGTAGTGTTGGAAGACAATGGCCTCAAGGAATTCATTGATCAATACATTCCTAAGCCTCCAACATCAGATGCTCAAGATCTAGTTGAATGGAGAAAGTGTGTGGCAATGGTGAGGCAGATTATCCTTGAGGGAGTTCGAGATCACATTGTCTCGAGTCTCCATGGTAAGGAAACTCCATACTCAATGTGGAAAGCATTGAAGGACCTGTTTCAAAATAGAAATGACCATAGGAAGTTGGCATTGAAGGACAAACTAAAAAAGATCAAGATGGAGAAGGGTGCTCTATTCCAAAATACCTGACCAAGTTCACTCATTGTCGTGATGAGCTTGGAAGTGTTGGGAGTACTATTTCTAAGGATGATATGGTGAGCCTAGCTCCTCTAGGACTCCCCAAGAGTTGGCACAGTTATCAGGACTCTGTCAATGGGAGGGAGAAGCTGCCAGATTAGAAACGAATGTGGTCAATTTGGTATAGGAATAGATTCAGAGGAACTCCCGAGAAAAACCCTCATCAAAGCCTAATGATGAGGAAAATTGTGCCTTAGTGGGTAAGTCAAAGAATGGGAAGGGGAAGGTGTCCCATTCCAAATCAGATTCTTTACATGGAGGCAAGAAGAAGGACATTTTGAAAATCAAGTGCTTTCATTGTCACAAATTGGGACATTTTGGTACAAATTGTTCGCTAAAAAAGTCCAAGAAGAAGGCCTTAGGAGGAGCGGTAGGTGAGGCTCTTGCCTCACAATCCGAATTGGACTTTACCCTCATCACATGCATGGTGTCATTGATGATGGGTAGTGTATGGTACCTAGAGAGTGGAGCTTCTTTCCACATGACTGGTAACAAGGAGCTCTTCACTGACTTGGAGGAGAAGGATCTCTAGATGCATATCGAGGGGTGATGATAGGAGGTATAATGCTACCGGGTTGGGTACAGTTACCTTTCAGAGGGATTCAAGTGCTCCCCTCACTTTGCGAAATGTTATGTATGTTCTTGGTTTAAATAAGAACTTGGTATTTGTTGCCATGTTGGAAGATATAGGCTATGATGTCATCTTTAGTAAGGGAAAGGCGTTCCTTCGTGACATAGCCATGAGACAGTAAAGAGGATAGGTATTCAGGTGAAGAATCTCTACAAGTTGGAGGTAGAAGATTGTGCTTCCTTGAGCATGAAAGTATAGAAGGTGCAGATATGAGACATTAATGAGTTGTGGCATTAGTGATTAGGTCACTTGCATCATGACACTTTGAAAATCATGTAGCAAATTTCTATTGGTCTTCCCAAAGGTATGCTAGAGCAAGTTGACAAATGCAAAGGGTGTACTTTGGGAAAATTCACCAAAGCTTCCTTTCATGAAAAAGACAGTCGAGCACATAAGATCCTTGATCGAGTCCATTCATATGTGTGTGGACCATTCACGTCAACATGCACGACGAAGAACAGGTATTATGTTATATTTGTTGATAATTTTTCTTGTAAATGCTAGATCTTTTTGATGCAGAAGAAAGATCAGACTTTTGCAAAGTTTTGTGAATTTAAAGCATTCATTGAGAAAGATCTTGGAAGGAAGGTTAAATATATTAGGAGTCATAACGGTGGAGAGTATGTGTCAAATGAGTTTAAAAACTTGTGTGCGGCAGAAGGCATTAAATGAGAGTTGACAACACCCAATAACCCACAGCAAAATGGAGTGGCCAAAAGGAAGAATAATATAATTTAAGGGGAAGCACGAGTGATGTTGCATGATTAGGGCCTATCACTACACTTGTAGGCCAAGGAATGCAACACAACTGTTTATTTGCATAATATAAGCCCTCATCGGATTCTTGGGATGAGTACACCAGAGGAGGCTTTCTCAGGGAAGAGACTAGATGTGGGTCACTTTAGGATTTTTTGCTCATCGGTGTATTTCCATGTGACCAAAGATGCACAAAAGAAGCTTGAGCCAACAACAAAGTTGGGGATATTTGTGGGGTACATTGATACACCTCACAACTATCAGGTGTACCTGCTGACTAACAGGATGACAGGGGTTCGCAGAGATTTAAAATTCAATGAAGAGAAGGCCATGAGATGTTCCCTTGAGAGAGAACTTTAGCTACATGCGGTGGAGGAGATTTTGGCTTCTAAGGAGGAACCTCAAATTGATGTGTAGCAACCACATGCAAGGATCCGGGAGTGGAGACATCCACTCAAGCAGAGTCTTCTAGAGATGGGAGAAAGTGCACCAGAGAGGTTAGCAATTTATTACAGGATACGAGAGAGAATGTGGGAGAACTCACATGAAAACGCAGGCAGAGGATGTCAATTGAGAGGTACACTGAATACATGGCTCTTATGAGAGGATGTGTTGAAATAGATCCATCTTATTTTGAGGAGGTAGTGAAACAACCGGTTTGGGTTGATGCCATGGTGGAGGATTATGACTCCATTGTTCATAACAGTGTTTGGGATGTGGTCCCAAGAGTAGTAGACAAGTCAATGGTGAGTTCTCGATGTCTTTACAAGGTAAAGTAAGTAGAGGATGATAGTGTGGAGAAACACAAGGGCAGGTTCATGGCTAGAGGATTTTCTTAGGTAGAGGGAATTAATTACTATGAGACCTTTGCTCCTATTGCAAGTTAGTCATCAATCAGATCCATTTTCGCACTATCAGCGCAGATGGGTTGGAAGATACATTAGATGGATGTAAAGACAACTTTACTTAATGACATGATTGAGGAAGAGGTGTATATTGAGCAGCTTGAAGGTTTTGAGACCTTTGATCGAGAGTCACATGTGTGCCGACTCAAGCGAGCGTTATATGGGCTAAAGCAAGAACCCTGTTCTTGGTACACTAGGATCGATAGCTACTTCACCGGGTTGGGCTTCACTAAAATTGAAGGAGATACGAACCCGTACCATATTGTGGTAGAAGGTAAATTGTTGATTATTTTCTATATGCCAATGATTTTATTCTGACAGATGATGATAAGTTGATCAAGTCTTGCAAAGAGGATCTTGCAAGAGGGTTTGAAATGAAGGACTTGGGGCTCATGCACTACTTTCTGGGCATGGAAGTATGACAAGGTGATGGGGAAATTTTTGTCTCTTGGGGAAAGTATGCCAATGAGATACTAAAACAGTTCCATAAGGAGAGAAGTAAACCCATGATGACTCCTCTAGCAGTTAACTAGAGGAAGGAGGATGTTACTTAATGTGAAGTAGTGGAAACTACTATTTACAGGTAGCTTGTCGGTTCACTCATGTATTTGGTGAACACATGATCGGACATGTGCTATGTAGTTAACCAGCTTAGTCAAGTGATGGTTAGGCTGACCAAGCTATATTGGAAGGCGACCAAGCATGTGTTGAGATACCTCAGAGGCTATTAATGAGTTTTCAACTTCATATCTTGATCAAGAATCTGATTAGGAAATTGAAGAAGGAATTATAGATCAAGGTGTAGAACTAAAGGATAAATTTGCAAACATAAGATAATTCAACTTTCAAACAATTTTATTGCAAAGGAATTAGTGCCATTAGAGACGTTATTTGATGAGAATGTGCAGTTATTAATCCTTAGTTAGAAGATATACGAGATTGAAATATTGGGATTGAAGAAGAACCAAGACATATTAAAATTTCTAAATTATTACCACCAGAGGCCAAACACAAGTACATAGGTTTGTTTAAATGGTACATTGATGTGTTTTCCCAAAAATATGATGATATAATAACCTATCATACTTCTATTATTCAACATAAAACTCCTTTGAAGACCAGTGTCAAACCTTTTAGACAAAATCTTAGGAAAAATCCTATTTTATTGACTATAACACAAAAAGAGGTAAAAAAATGGTTGGATGTTAAAATCAACATACCATTGAGATATTCCAAATGGATTGCTAACTTAGTTGACATAAGAAAGAAGAATGGAGAAATTAGATTGTGTGTAGATTTCAAGAACTTGAATAGGGCATCACATAAAGACAAATGTCCACTTACAAAGATTGATTCCTTATTAAAAAGGTGACTAAAGTAGATAGGATTTCAATGCTAGATGGTTTTTCTAGATACAACCAAATTTCAGTACAAAAAGAAGATCAAAGTAAAACAACCTTTATTAGACCTTAGGGCACATCCATGTATGCCAAGATTGCTTTTGGCCTAATGAATGTTGGAGAAACCTTCCAACGAGATATGGATTTGGCATTTGTTAGTGAGAAAAATGGAGTTATTGTTATTTATCTTGATGATCTTTCTATTTTTTCCAATTTAGACTCACACCATTTGAGACATCTTTAATAATTTTTTCAGAAATGTAGGAAATTTTAGTTTCCCTAAATCCCAAAAAAACCATTTTTCCATGAAAGTGGGTATACTCCTAGGGCATATTGTATTTAAATATGGAGTTAAAATTGATCCTCAAAGACTGCCTTCTATTCAAGTTATAAGGCTGACAAGAAACAAAAAGGAAATATAGTCTTTCCTTGGTAAAATTAATTTATTGAGGAGGTTTATTACTAAATATGGAGAAAGAGTGAAAGATATTATAAATATGCTCCAAAAGGATTAAGAAGTTAGATGGACATTTTAGTCAAGGTTATCTTTTTCTCGGATTAAAAGGTAAATCACAAAAGAACTAGTCCTAGATAGTGCTAATTATGGTAAGCCTTTCAATATATTTTCATTTGCTTTAGATTCAACATTAGCCGTAGTCTTATTGCAAAAAAATGAGAATAATTACGAGTATCCAATAACAATTTTCAACAAAACAATGAGACACGTAGAGTTAAATATGATATTGTTGAGAAGCATACAAATGCTATTGTTTTGGACTTATTTTTACATTAAAAATTAGTTGCATATGTTCCAAACAATACAGTGAAAATAGTTTTAACTCGGGAAGACAATGATGGGAAGAGAGGCAAATGGATTGCAAAAATTCAAGAATTTGATCTGGAGATTAAACCAACTAAGCCAGTAAAGGTTCAAGGACTGGCTAAAATCTTGGCAAAATATAATTGTAGAATTTTAGGTATTAACTTTGTGATGTAGATTTGAGATTCAACTCTTTAGTTTCCTTTATAATTAAATAAAAGTCAAGCTAGATCCATTAAACTCAAGTCATTAAAGTTTCACATTATTAATGAAAATTTATATTGGAAGGGCCCTATGGGTATTTTTGTGTGTGTCTAACCGAAAATGAAACAAATGGAGTGATAAATGAATTTCATGAGGGTGCATGTGGAGGACATTATGCCTAGAGAACCACTACATATAAAATTTTGAGAGCAAGTTTCTATTGGCTAAAGTTATTTTCTCAAGTTGGGGTGAAAGTCAAAAGTTGTGTTATGTTCCATATTTTTACAGGAAAAGAAAATTTATCATCTCTTTCATTAATTCCAATTTTGTTGGAATCTCCTTTTGTGTAGTGGGGCATAGATTTCATTGCAAAGGTACACCCAACATCTAGTAATCAACATAAATAGATTCTAACTACAACATATTGTTTCACTAAGTGGGTGCAGGAGATTCCAACAAGAAATGCAATAGACGTAGTGGTGATCAAGGTTTTATAAGAAAACATCTTGTCCACATTTAGTTGTCTAAATGAACTTATCAATGATAATGCTCAAGCTTTCAACTCCGCCAAAATGATTGAATTTTTTCAAAAATATCATACTTCTCTTTACCATTCTACAACATATTATCCTCAGGGAAATGGAATGTTTGAATCCTCAAACAAGAGTTTGGTAAAGGTTATCAAGAAGGTATTAGTTGATCATAAAAAGCTTTGGGATGTTCATTTAAAATTTTATCTTTGGGCTAACGAGGCTTCTCCTAAAAGAGAAATAGGTAAATCTCTTTTTCAATTAGTTTATGGTACTGAAGCAGTTTTTCATACTTAATTGGCATTTTTTGTCATGAAAATTTTGCAAGATTCTCATGAACAACTATATGAATTTACAAGAAGAAAACATCGGGTTATTGAGTTGGAACAATATATATATATATAACATGTGCAAGTTAAGCTACAACAATAGCATGAAAAAATGAATACTTTGTTTGATAGGAAGGCTAGAGAAAGAGATTTCAATCAAGGTGATCTAGTGCTAAGATGGGAAGCTAGAAGAAAAAAAAAGGAAAACATGGTAAGTTTGAGAACCTTTGGTTAGGTCCTTTCAAAGTAATCGAAGAAAAAGAAAAAGGGAATAACACATTTATTTTGTAGAACTTGGATGATGAGATTTTATCTCTACATGTAAATGGACAATGTTTGAAACACTTCATGCAATATTAAAGAATTTAAGGATTCTTATATCACTATCATTATAAATAGCCGGAGTGATTTAATTTTCTAGCCGGAGTGATTTAATTTTCTAGTGCAAGTGTGATCATTTTCTACAACATTTTTGTAATAAACCTCTCAAAACACACTTTTTAAATTTATTTAATTTAGGTAAAATACTCATATAGTATCCCCTTTGTCTATACTTTAATATTTGTCACAATGTTTTGATCGCTATCTACTATTGTTTTACAATTCACAATTGCAAGTCATACCTTATTTTTTAAACACAAAGGTTTACTTCATTCTCTTTCATTTATATTTTCATTTACTCTTATTCCTTACTAGTATGATTTTAAATTAATGAAGATACTAATAACATGCTAAATTACTCTTAAACTTATTATTTTAATGATTTTATGTTTATGAGCTTTGACCAAATTTTATGTTTATTATCTTTGACCAATCGTTCTCCTTGTTCTTATAGACACATGGATATCATTTTCCATATAGTTGTCGAGGTTTTATCGCTTACAAATATACATTTTGAATACTTCGTTCCCATGCTTTTTTATTCCAGTTACATCCGTTTTCTTCGAGTGAGTTATTGTGTGTGTACACATTTCTTTCTGTGGTTTATAACTTCACTTATGAAGTCGTACTATATCTTCTCGCCTTTTTCTGGGCAAAGGAAAAACGTTTTCTTCTTCCATTGCAAGTTAATGTTATCTTAAAGAAATATAGTTATTTATAGTTTATATTATTCCTTGGAAATTTTTACAAGTTGGGATTTATCAGTAAAAATCATAAACAAACATTTTGGTTTTGTTCAACCTAGAATAAAGTTTTACCTTCTATAGTTTCTCATGTCCAATTATAGATACACCAATCGTAACTTGCCCTAATTCTCTAGGCCGTATTAAAATTACAAGGTATTAACCCTTCTTGAATATGTTTGCAATTTATTTCACTTATTTTAACACGTTAACAACTTATTTTCATAATTTGTATTGTATATTGAGCTTTGGATATTGATTCCAAATGGATAGAGAACTGTAACTTTCTTGTTATTTGGATGTTCTTATTAATTTTCTTCATACTTAATATAAGTATATATTGTAATAGAGATTCATTGTAAAATATTGGTTCTTCTTTTTTTAACTGAAGTCATAAAATTTGGCTATCTTCTTTGTTCACGCAATCTCTTTTTGCATAATAAGTCGTTTCTTAAGTTTATTAGTTAAAGTTTTTCCTATCATTCTATAAGAATTCCATCCTATCCTTTAAGGTTTATATTATGGCTTAAAACTAAAACTCGAGTTCTCCTTATTTATTGTTATGCTAAACTTTTCTCGGCCACATCTCTGATTTTACACTTATGTTGTGGTTATACTCATGTATAACCAAGCTCTATTCATGAAAGGAAGGATGCTACTAACATACATCATTTTAACTATATTATACTTTGTTTTTACCATACTGGTCCATATTTTTAAACATGTTTGTGGTTAGACTAAACTCTGAGTTGAATTAAATCTATGCATTCAATGGTAGAAGTTTTCTCACATAATACTTTAGGAAATATTTTCACAGTAAACAAAATACTACTTTTGTTCATATGCAAATATGCATCATAATTTCATTATTTTGAATATGAAAATGCTTGAACCATATTTAATGCTCAGAGAATAACTTATATTATTTTTCTTTTTCTTTGCATGTATACTCAAAAAAATTCCATCTCTACAATACTTACAAAAATAAAAGCATTTAGCAAATGACAGATATTAAAGACACTATATAGTAAAGGTACCAACTTGTGAATTCTATTATGGAAAATAATCTTGGAGCTACTAGGCTCCACCCAACCTTGACTCTTTCTCTTGAAATGGTCCCCTCGAGCTTCAATGGTCTACAAGTTAATTAATCCTATGTTCTTTATTTATATCACTATACTTCTCACCCTAGTTTAGCAATGCGTGAGTCTCAAACTAGTATAGGACAAGAAGAATACCATTTATCCAATTCAATTGATAGTTAGTAACTACCTCCTCCTTATCCACTAAGTGGAAAATAGTTACTTGGCTCATTAATGAGTCCCACTCTCCTCAACCTCCTAAGACAATGTCTTATTTTACTAGGAGAGTTATTGACCAACAAATTTTCACAATTTAATTATATAATCTTCAGTTTAGATGCCTAGGTATTACAATATCAAGGGTAATTAAATCCAATCATTAACTTGTAGACCATAGTTTCTTTTCAGCCAATTGTAGCCTCAAAATTATTTCCACGACTTTTTTATTAACAAATTAACAAAACAAATTTACATAATATAACTACTAATGAGATAATAATGATAAACCATTCCCAAATACGTCTTAAAGTCAGAACATAAAACACACTTGAGATATGCAATATTAAAAAATAAACTCTAATTCAGGGGATATCACACCCTCCCCTGCTTGATTTTGACACCATCCTCATGTCTACTCTGGATTTCAATCCAGATTTTCAAAACAAGGATAGATATTCTTCTTTAAAAGCATCTTCCCATTCCTAAGTTGCCTCTTCCAGGCTGAAGTATTTCCATTGAACTTAGGCTTGAGCTATAACCCTATTATGGAGTGTGACTTCCCTTTATTCTCATATGTATAGAGGTTCTTCCAAGAACTCTCCCTCTAGTTCTACTTGTACAACATTCCACTCAATTATGTGAGTTGGATCATGTATATATTTTTTTAATAAAGATACATGAAACACATCATGAGATTTTATGCTTACTGGAAAAGCAATCTGATAAGCAACTAGGATATCCTTGTTAACACTTCAAAGGGTCCATAATATCTGGGTGACAACTTGGAACAACTACTAAGTCTAAGAGTACTCTTCTTAGGTTTCACTTTCACATAAACTTGGTCACCAACATTAAATTATTTGTTAACTATCTTTAAATATACATAACTCATTTGTCAATCATGCGCTATTTTTAAATTTTGTTTCACATGCTTAACTATTTCTTCCATTTCCTTCATCATATTTGATCATAAATCCAACCATTCTTCAGAATTATCCTAACTTTAAGGCACTTTACATTGTCTCCCATATGTTATCTCGAAAGGTCTCATCTTTAGTGAAGTCTGATAACCATTATTATAGACAAATTCAGCTAAGGGTGGATAGCATTCCCATGCAGTGGGCCTATATGTGACATGCATTTGTAGTATGACCTCCAATATTTGATTGGTCTTTCTATTTGACCATCAATCTAAGGATGATAAGCTATGTCGAAGTTTAATTTTTTACACATGCATTCAAATAAACCCTTCTAAAACTTATAGGCAAATTTCACATCTCAATCTAAGATTAGAGTTTTAGGCATACCATGTAATCTAAATATTTTCTTCATGCTTATTTCTTCTATATTAATTGCTTTGAAAGTAGACATTATAGGCATAAAATGTGTTGCTTTACTAATTTTTTTCTACCATGACCATTATAGATTCATGTTGCCTCATTGTTTTTAGCAAACTAGTGAGCGAATCCATGGATATTACCTCCCATTTCCATTCTGGAATGGGTAAAGGTTGAAATAATCCAATTGGATGTTGATGGGAAGCTTTAATATGTTGACATTCTAAACATTTAGCTACATATTCATCTATTTCTATCTTCATATTAGGCCAATAAAGATCCTTTCTCAACATGATTATTACCTTTCGATAACTAAGATGTACAATTGTAGGCTTTTTATGCGGTTCATCAAGGATAAACAATTTTCTCTTTTGATCATTGGGTATATAAATTATTTCTCTATACATCAACATATCCTCTTCACTAACTGAAAAACCATTCTCTTCCTCATCTCGAGAATCTTATTTCTGAATTTTCTCCTTGATTTTAACACATTCTTTATCAAAATATGTAACTATCCTCATTTTTTCAGTCAAATTTGTTTTCCAACCACTTGCGGAAATAACATAAATTTGATTTAGTTTTCTACCAAGAGCATCTATTGTTTTTTTTTTTTTTTTTCATTTATTTCTATTTCAAAATCATACTCACTAAGGAATGCCAACCACTAAGCTTGCCTAGCATTTAAACTTGGATGATCAAAGATATATTTCTGGTTGACATTATTAGTCTTTAGTTGGAATCTCCTCCCTGTAAGATAATGGCTCCACATTTTTAAGTCATGGATAATAGCTGCTAGTTCTAGACCATGGGTAGCATTATTCCTCTCATGGCCATTGAGCTTTCGAGATTCATAGCTGACCACATGAACTTATTGCATTAATACTCCCCCCAAACCTTCTTTACAAGCATTAGTACATACTACAAAGTCTTTGTTGGGGTCAACTAGTTTTAAAGTTGGAGCAATAGCCAATAATTTCTTCAATTTCTCAAAGTTTCCTAACATTTTGTATTCAAGATGAAATTTAGTTCCCTTCTTCTATAAACAAGTAATTGGGTAAGATAATAGGGAAAACACCTCTATAAACCTCCTATAATAACCCGAGATTCCCATGAAAGACATGATATTATCCACATCCTTATGAAATGGCCTTTCCATAATGGTTTCTATCTTCTCCATATCTACAACAATTCTATCTTCAGATATAAAATTCCCTAAATAATGAACTTGTTTTTTATAAAATGTACATCTTCTAAAATTAACATAAAACTCATTCTCTAAGTTTTTGGAGAACCATATGCAAATGTTGGTCATGTTCCTCCTCATTCTTTGAATAGACTAAGGTCTCATCAATAAATACAATGAAAAAATTGTCTAAAAAGGGTTTGAGTACACTATTCATCAGACACATAAAAATGGTTGGTGGATTAGTGAGTGTGAAAGGAAGTATGGTGAAATCATAATGTCCATACTGTACCTTAAAAGTTGTCTTATGAATGTCTTCGTCTTTGATCCTAATATGATGATATCCAGATCTTAATTCAATCTTTGAGAAAATAATAGCTCCTTTGACCCGATTAAATAGATCATCAAACTTGTGCAAAGGATACTTGCTTTTTATTGTCATATTGTTAAGTTATTGGTAGTCTATGCAAAGCCTAATGGTTCCATATTTACTTTTTACAACTAAGACTAGTGCACCCCAAGGTGACACAATGGGTCTTATATATTTCTTCTCTAACAACTCTTATAGTTATATCTTTAATTCCATTTACTCTAGAATACTCATTAATCTGTATCGAGCTTTAGATGTTGGGACTACTCTAGGGATACGATCTATAGTAAAACTTATGTCCCTTCATGGAGGTAATCCTAGAATTTCCTCGCCAAATACATCCTTATATTTTTCTAGAATAGGATAATATTCCATATTGGGTTTCTTATTGTTGTTAGAATGATATTCAATCTAAACTGCAAACAATTTACATCCCTTTAGGGTGCATTTATTTAATTGTAAGGTAGTTATTTGCATCACTAAAATGACTCTTGGAACCTCTTTTACTATACAAGTCTTCGCTTAATCATTTAAACATGTGAAATATTTTTCCAAACAGTGCAAGACTGCCCTGTGTTGTTATAGCCAATCCATGCTAATAAGAACATCAAATGATTCCAAAGGCAGAATATTCAAATTTATTTTGGTGTGAAATCCATTTCAATCTATTGAATAGTCTTTACTAATTTCAGTAATCCTTATTTTGGTTCCTATAGTTGACTGCACTAACCAAGGTTTAGCCTATTTTTCCTTTTTACGACCACATTTTTCAATCACAGAACGAGAAATATAAACTAAATTTAAGCGAGGATCAATTAACACAGTTACAATATTTCCAAAGATTTTACCTTAGATCTCCACCATGGTGGAATGATGGTCAACCTATCTATCATCCAACACTGCAGTAATCCTTGGAATGTTACAAGAAATATCATTTATTGTACATGCCTCCTAAATGTTATGCACTATTTCTTTCCTATTCAAAGGATTTTGTGGACAATCCCTCCACAAATGATTTGCAATATAACCCAACACTTGATTGGAAACCTAGTTGATTCACTAATGTTTCAATTCCCTGTTCCTGCTACTTTCCCACTTCTTTGGCTCATGTTCTATTGATTCACATTTATACTATAATTTCCCCCTTGAACAATTTTAAAAGTATTGGAAAATGTAGGTTTCTTAAATCCTTTCTTTTTAACATTGAATTTTTTGTTTTTCTTTGCAACCCAACTCTTAGAATTATCATTTTTTGTTTGATCTAGTTGTAGCACAAATTTTATTTTCTTAGAATTTCATCCATTGTTTTTCATATTATCAAATTCAATCCTCTCCTTGTAAGAAAAAGGTTAACAATTGATAAACCTTTGAATTTTGTCTTTTCTTCTTTAAGATATGGCACATACCACAATATGCTTATAAATTTGTTCACAAATTCATCCATTGTTGACCGATCGAGTATTAACTTATGGAACTCCCTAGCTTTCTCATCGTAGTGCCTCTCTGTTAAATAATTCTTCCTGAATTCCTTCCTGAATAATTTCGAAGTCAAGTGTTTGCCTCTAATTTTCTTTATTTCTTTGTTTTATCCCCACCACAAAGTTTCTTTTCCAGTCAACTGATATGCAACCAATTTGGCCTTTATATTACTAGGGTAATTATAGACCTAAAAATATTTGACATATTCAAAATTCACACTTCTTCCCTTTCTTCATGCTCTCAGTCAAGTTCAAAGGCTTGATATTTTTAAATTCACCCTGCAACTAGGATACCACATTTTTCTTCTTAGACACATCTGCACTACTTATAGACTTTTCTTTTACCATTTCATCATTAAACTTAAGTCTTTGACTCTCACTAGAAACTATAGATTCAGTCTTGTCTCGAGATTCACTTCTAAATATTTCCTTATGATTACTTTCAGCTTTCCTATTGCCCCTATTTTCTTCTAGACTCTTAAGTATGTACTCATTTAAATCTTCTTTTTCATCCCTTGCCGTAGACAATTTCTCCTTATGAGATTTTGCACTATCTAAATCTACTTTTAGACTACAAACTACTTGCAAATTTTAGATTCATGATTATTTTGATTTCCAATTTCTCTACCCATCATTCCCAACTTAGAAATATGCACTCTACCCCCTTCACGTGATCCTACATAAGTCAGTCTATTATTATCTTCAACCATTCTTCAATTTTCTTTTAGTAGTATTTTTGGTGTTTGTATGTTACACAAAAAATAATATTTTAGTTAGGACCCATAATGGCCCAATGTTGTAACCTCTAGCTTTGATACCACATGTAATAAACCTCTCAAAACACACCTATTTTTCTTTTAATTGAATTTAGGTACAATACTCATCCAATATCATGTTTGTCTATACTTTAATAATTGCCATATATATTTTTTTATCATTATCTACTATTCATTCACAATTTATAGTTGCAAGTCATAACTTAAATTTTAAATACAAAGATTTACTTCATTATCCTTCATTTATGTTTTCTTTTACTCTTATTCCTTGCCAGTATGTTTTTGAATTAATAAATATATTGATGACATGTTAACTTACTCTTAAAATCATTATAGAGTCTTCTGTACCACCTTAATTAAGAATGTAGATGTATTTCTTGAAGTCCTTATTAGAATTATTATAAATACCAAGCTAATATAATATATATATATAAATATAATTATATAATAGTATATATATGTATATTTAGCTTGGTTATTTATAATAATTCTAATAGGACTTCAAAGAAAAGTACATCTGTTAATTCTGTAATTAGGGTACAGAAGGGAACTCTAGTAAGTGATTGTTAAGAGTAAGTTAAACATGTCATCAGTTATATATATAGTATATATAATATTTATATTATATTATATATATTTTGCACCTTAGTGCTAATATGTATGTTGTGTATGTAAACGTGATTAATATTATACATGTGTGTGTGTGTATATGAGGTGGGAAGAAAATAAATTCGTATCCCAATTTAGTGGCATGTTTGTTGTGTAAGCCACAACGGGTGCTTCCACCGTGCCTCATGTGTGAGTAACTTGGAAACATGTGAACCTTTGAACTAGTGGCTGCGATTAGTTTTTGGTTGATCGATGATATACATTTCTAGGGTTTTGTTTTAGTTCAAATGGCCTTGCTTTTGATAGATTCATTTGACATTGTTTCATTTTGGGTTTGTTGATTGAGGGTTACTATGCTCTGCTACCCATCTTAACTTCTCCAATCTCTACTATTACACTAAAATTGTAACCCTACCCTCTCTTCATACCTTTTCTAGTATTTTTGAGTGGAAATGCATCACGATTCTGAATGGTTTAATTGGCATGTTTCAAGTATGAGGTTGATTTTTAGGACTGCGAATATATTTTCTTACAATTGTAATGACTTTATGTTTATTATCCTTAACAAATCGTTCTTCTTTTTCTGCAAATACACATGGAGTATTTTCCTTAGAGTTTCCAAGAGTTCTCTAGGGTTCTATTTCTTACAAACATAAATTTTTGATACTCAGTTCTCATGCAGTTTATTTCGGTTACAAGGAGTACTTCTCGTCATCTCTTTTCTTTAAGTGAATTATTGTGAGTGTGTGTGTGTGTATACATATATACATATACATCTTTCTTTTTGTTTCTTTGTACCAGGTTCTTTGTGGTTATTTAAACAAGGGTTTTAAACCTAGCCCTTAAATTTGTTTCATTTAGAGATTCACTCAATGCGAAGTCATACAATATCTTTCCGCCTTTTTCTTAGCTAAAATTGCTCTTGATGGAGGTTCATGCAGGGGAAAAAGGTTCACTTCTTTGACTGTAATTTAATATTCTATTAGAGAAATATAATTCATCGTATTTTATATTATTCCTTGGTCATTTTTACAAGTTGGGGTTTATTAGCTAAACATAATAACATTTTGGTTTTGTTTGACCTGGAAATTTTTTTTAGCTTTTATATTTGGTCATATTTTCTAATAGATAGATTAATCCATAGTTGGATTTAATCCTCCAAGAACTATTAAACTTATAGGGTATTAAGCCTTCTTAAATATGTTATTTGTATACCTCTTTGCACTTTGTTTAACTAAGTTTATATGTCATTTTTAGATAATGCATTTAGGGTTTCTGGTTGTAGTCTCTTCTCAAGTATAATATTATTCCAAGGGTTTTGGTTTCTTATTTAGAATTAATTTCTTTCATTAGCTCCATCTCAAATATTGTTTCAATTGAAATTTATAGGTATAATAAAACTCAATGTTTATCTTTTGAATGTTTCTTTTATAGGTTTGAACATGGAACTAGGACCTCTCAAATTATTAATGGGTTCGACCTTCTTCATATAAAAGTTAGAAGACTCATACTTCTGATCACTTCTTCTATAAGAATTGGTTCTCTCATTCACATTCTAAGACATGGAAGCTTCTTTGGACTATTTTCCCTAAGGGGAAATGTATTGTTATAGGAGTTTTTATCCTTGTTCATTTTGTTAAAAGACTAAGGTCAAAAACCTTCTATCTAAATATTGTTCCAATTGTAATATAATATGGGTCTTTTCAACCTTATAAGTTAACAACTTATTTTCATAATTTTTTTTTATATATTGAGCTTTGGCTATTAATTCCAAATGGATAGAAAACTGTAATGTTCTTGTTATTTGGATGTTCTCATTAATTTTCTTTATACTTATATATATTAGAATAGAGATTCGTTGTACAAAACTAGTACGTTTATTAGTTCTTCCCTTTTTAACTGAAGCCACAAAATTTGGCTATCGTCATTTTTCATGTAATCTCTATTTGTATAACAAGTCGTTTCTTAAGTTCATTAGTTAATTTTTTTCCTATCATTCTCTGAAAATTCCATCCTATCCTTTCAAATTTATATTCTGACTTGAAGCTGCAACTCGAATTCTCCTTATTTACTATCATGTTAAAATACCCTCAGCCATATCTATGATTTTACACTTGTTTTATGGTTATACTCTTATATAACTAAGCTTTACTCATGAAAGGAAGGATACTATTCACATACATCATTTTAATTGTATTACGTTTTTTTTTTTTTACCATAGTAGCCTCTATTTTTAAACATGTTTGCAGTTATACTAAACTCTGATTTGAATTATAAATTGTCTATTCAATGGTAGAAGTATGTTCACATAATACTCTAGGAAATATCACCTCGATGGGGGTGGAGGACTTCGAAATTCACGATGAGACATGATAGGGAGTGAATTCATGTGAAGGAAAAATGTGGCACATGACTGAGGTGGCTCGGACAATTGGCATGGTTAACAACCCTCGAGAAGGATGCAACAATTTTTAAGGATGGTGTTATGCCCTTTGGTTTTGTTTCGCCTTCAGGTAATGCGATATTGTTCGAATGGTGCAAACAACGTAAAGTATGCGCAGGTTATCACCATGTTCATGTTCTCTTGTCTGAAAGTTTTGAGTTTGGTAGTTTTTATTGGAGGTCAACAAGATTAGTGTGTCATCTTCTATGTTTTGTGCCATTTCGTTTGGGACCTTGATGCCATGACGATAACAATCCCCATAAGGAATCGATTTTCTGAGTTGAGTGGAATTGAAGCAACCTTCTGGTGTGAGGTATGTGACAATTGGATGACCTTTGGCACACTGGGAAGGAAATTAGTAATGTTTATGTACTTGTTTTTTTTTTATTTTATGTTTTACCAGTCCCCTCTATGGTGGTGCATGTTGGATATGTTCCAGTCTCCTACTTTCGGGTGAATTCTGGGTTTGGTGTTGGTACCCATCCAAGACGGGCTTAGTTTTAGGTGTCTCGTGATTGGAAGACAGTTTGATGTGGGTTGCAGGCATGGGGGCTTCACTTAATGATTCTCAGGCTTCTCCCTATCCCAGACTACCTTAACTCTGTAACTAAATTTGGGGTGATGCAGATTATCCCTATCCGGGCTTAGTTTTAGGTGTCTCGTGATTGGAAGACAGTTTGATGTGGGTTGCAGGCATGGGGGCTTCACTTAATGATTCTCAGGCTTCTCCCTATCCCAGACTACCTTAACTCTGTAACTAAATTTGGGGTGATGCAGATTATCCCTATCTAACTGCATGCCTACGTTATACTTCATGCAAAAAAAAATTTCCAAGTGAGGGGGAGGAAATTTAACATACTCGTAGGCCTGGATCTGTTGTTTGATCTTCTACAGCTGTCTTTGGCCGTCGAGGCATTCTCGCTTACCACCTTCATTCTTCCGCGTCCACATGCAACATGCATGGTTTCTCTCATACTTTGTTCTTTTAACATTCCTCTACCTTAATCTTGCCTCCAGCTGTCTCCATTTCCATCGATCTGTGGCACGCTTTCCACCCACTTTCCTTGGGATGCTACCCAAATGTCTTGTCCTCCGCGCTGCATTAATGTTTATCTTCTCCCGGTTGCTCTTGCCATCCATTTGCTGACTCCGCATTGCCATCTGGCTCTCCTCTGTTGTCCCTTCTCGGTCCTGTTGTCCTGTTCTCCCTGTGCCCACCTCTTTCCATTTCTACCCCCATGCTTCTTGAGTCAGTCCTTTCTCTTTCATCTTCTGTCATCCATGTCCTTTCGGTCCTTTCTTCTATCCTATGATGTTCCGTGGGTGATTTATGCTGATTTGCCTGCACCTACCTTCTTCTTTCTGCCCTCCCATCTACGTCATCCAAATTCTCTTGTTGTCACTGATTTGCCTCGACTGCCTATTTCATCTGGTTCATTTCCTCATTCTGGCTAAGCCTTGCTTCTCTCAGGGTCTAACTGGTTCTCTCTGTTTCGGCATCCCTAGTTCGCGAGAAGATCCTCTGGTGCATTTCCTTTCCTTTTCACATGGGATGGGATAGTATATGCTAGTCGTTGAAGTTGATTTTCAACTTCTGTGATTACCCACGTTGTCCTGCAACTTTTGCTTAGTTTTTTCCACGGTTACTCCTTGCTGTAATTGTTTTATGGTGTCTACGACCAGCTTAGAATCCCCTTCTATTTGCAATCTTTGGTACCCTTCTCATACCACTATCTCCAGTCCCATGTTTAGTGCATGATATTCTGCTTCATTGTTTGTGGAAATGCCACAGTCCATTGCATATGCCCTTATGATCTTTCCTTCTTCGTCTCTGAATATACCTCCTATACCCGCCTACCCTGGATTGCCTTTGGCTTCCCCGTCAAAGTTTAGTTTTATGAATCCTTAGGGGGGGGGGGGGGAGGGTTCCTGTAACTTTCTTCAACTCTTACCTTTTATGCATCTTGTACCTTCCTTATGCTGCTTGTGTTTTTTACTTTAATTTCCAGTCGGTTCATAATGCTGGTTTCCATACCTTCCATCTTCTAGTCTTCCTTTGTCTAGTTTCCCAACATTATTGTTTCCCTTATATTCCTCATAATTTGGTTCCAGATTTCTCCTGTGTCATTTTTTTATGTTCTGAATATACCCTTTTTCGGGCTTACTAGAGGTTCCACAGGAAGAACCCAATTGATAGGTTCCCAGCATGGTTGAGGATTACGTTGCATTACGGCTTGCTACTCCATAGTTCTATTGTTGTTTTAGTGCTCTCTACCTTTCTTTCTGTAATCCCAAAAATTTGTTGGTGATTTTGCCACAGGATGTTACTTACATTATTGGAGTTTGCGACATGCTCCATGGTTTCTTCTTGCCTTTGGAAAAGTGTGTAGTGTGATGGCCCATGCGTCCCTTTCTGTCTTAATTGGTCCCAAGTCAGAGCTCTCCCATGTAGCACTGTCCAGGTAAAAAACACCACTTTTGGCCAGGTTTTTAGGTACTAGATTCTTTTCCATTTTTTTGTTTCCGCATTTCTAGCTCCTCCTGTTTTCAAATGGTAGCCTTCTGATATTGTGAACATGCCTTTAATGTGTTTTCCCCATCTTATTATATCTTGTCCATATTTGATATCTATTTTCCTAGTTGCCAGTTTTTTTTTATAGGTAGTCCATTGATCAGTTTCTGGGGCTTTAGGCCAGTCATTCTTCATCTTCCATTGTCTCCAGTAATTGTTTTGGTCCCCTACCCAATATTGTCTTACTGCGTCCTCCACTATTTAGGTTGTGTACTGTTGTATCTTGTGTAGTTGGGGTTCTTGACTCAAAGTACCTCTTTGTTGCCACCCTTCCTACCAAAAATCTGCTTCCAAATCACTGAGCCTTTCTTTTCTGTCAAGGTTCAGAGTTTACCCTTCAGTGTCCTTGCTACCTCATATTTTTGTTCCCACAGCAGTTTCCAGAGGTCATGCCCTCCTTGAATCCATCTCCACCATAATTTTTCCCCCATGGCTTGGTTTAGAATATTAGGGTCTCTAAGTCCCAGACCTCCCTCTGATACCGACTTGCTTAACCATGTCCATGAAAGTAATGCCCATTTTTTTTACTTTTTTTCCCCTTTCCATAGAAAAGTTTTGAAGATTTGCACCATTTTTTGACATATGGTCTTAGGGATTATTTGACTTGCCATCTGGTAGATCGGCATAGCTTGGAGGACTGATTTCAGGAGTATGAGACGGCTCGGTGTGTTGAGTGTTCTAAACGTCCAATTGTCCATTCTTTTTGAATTTTCCTTATTAGACCTTGCCAATTCACTACTCTGTATTGTTGATTACTCAGTTGTACTCCTAAGTATTTTGTTGGGAACTGCCCAATTTGGAACCCCAATGTTCTTGCCAGGAAGGTTTGGCTCACTCTTGGTGTGTTGAAAAAGAAGATTTTGGTTCTCTTTATTCACCTCTGTTCCTGAAGCTTTGGTGAATTCTATTAAGATCTCCCCTAGTTTTTTTGCTTCCTTGAGGTTTTCTTAGCTGTATATCATTACATCGTCCATAAATTGTTGATGTGTGATAGTTAAGTCTTCCCTCCACAATCTTAGCCCTTTGCCCTTTGAATTCTCCTATGCTTACTTTGGCATTGATTAAGTGACCTAAACCATCCACTGCTAAGATGAACAGGAATGGTGAGAGAGGGTCTCCTTGTCTTAAGCCACGGGTAGGCTTGAAGGTATCGGTAGGGGTCCCGTTTAATAGGATTGATATACTAGCAGTGGATATCATGGACATTATCCATGCTATCCATCCATCATCAAAACTGTAGGCTTGAAGGATTTCTTATAGATATTGCCAGCTGATTTTATCATATGCCTTCACTAAGTCAAGTTTGATCATCATTCTTTTATTTTTAGTTTTCTTTAGGGAATGAATCACCTCTTGCACAACTATAATCCCATCCACTATCTGTCTACCTTTCACAAACCCTATTTGTTATTTTGCTATCAACTTTAGGAGTAGGGCTTGTAATCTTTTTACCATTATAGTGGCCATAATTTTATAGATTACATTGGATAGAGCTATAGGTCTGATGCTATGGGGTTCTTCAACTTGCTCTACTTTTGGTATTAAGGCCAGGAAAGTAGCATTCCATGCTGAGTGCATTCATTTCTGGCTTCTTGATTCATCTACTGCATTAACAATATCCTTTTTCATGAACCGCCATGTTGCTTGAAAAAATTATACTGCAAATCCGTCCGGGCTAGGGGCTTTGTTTTTAGCCACTGTCTTGATTACTTCCTCAACCTCCTTTTCTATAATCACCCGTAGAAGCGCTAGGTTTTGGTCCCTGCTTACATTTTTTGGGATGAATTGTTTTATCTTTGCTATCTCCTCATTTCTGTTGCTTTGCAGCTTTGTCAATATGCCCTTGAAATGTTGGATTAGGAGATTTTCCATTTCCTCTTTCTGGATTACTCTGTTACCTTGTTTATTTTTGAGGGAGAAAATTCGATTTTGCTGCCTGTGTTGCAGCATTGCTCGATGGAATAATTTTGTATTCCGTTCTCCCTCTTTTAGCCATTGAACTCTTGACTTTTGGCACCACAGGATTTCCTCATACTTCCTCCTTTCCTCCAGTCTGATTAGCACCTCCCCTTCTTCCTTCTCTCTCTCCTCGGTTCTTCCTTCTTCTATGATTTTTTGTTGTATCCTTTTTATTGCTATTTGGAGTTGTTCCTTGTCTTTGTGGATATTGCCGAATTCCTCTTTATTCCATGTCTTAATTTCACTTTTCAACTCCTTGAGTCTCAATTGAAGTGTATGCATCTTATTCATACCTTGTATTGCTCCGTCACTTTTCTGCCACCAGCTTTCCAGCTTGTCAACTAGTGTTGGATCTCTTAGCCAAAAGGCTTCAAACCTGAAAGGTTTGTGCTAGTTTTGATTGTTCATGGCAATTTCAAGTTTTATTGGCCAGTGATCCGATCCTTGGCAAGGTAAGATCGTTGCTTCATAGAATATATCTTTCCCTAGGAAATTTTCTGTGGCTAAGAACCTGTCCAATCTGGAGGCTATCTGTCTACTACCTCCTCTTCTATTATTCTAGGTATATTTGCCATTGATAGTATTGATATCAATCAATTTGAGGGTTGTCTGGGTTTCCCTAAATCTCTCCATATCTGCATCCTCCTGTTGTAGTCCTTTCTTTTCCGCTATGGTTTTTATCATATTAAAATCTCCTGTTATCACCCAGAGGTTTTATGTGCGTAGGTTGCCTTTGACTTAGCTGTGTTAGAACGACCTCTCTCTCAAGCAGTATATGAGGCCCATAGACCGTTGATACTAGGAACCAATCTTTATGTCTTACCATTCTAAATCTCCCTAATAGAATCCTTTGCATTCCTATCCATAGGTTAGCCATTACTTCTGCTGGGTTCCATAGTATTTCTATTCCCCCTGCACTCCCTTTTGCATCTATTGTCATACTTTCATAAGAAGGCTTGATTTTTTGTAGAATTTCCTCCATTTTTGCTCCTGTTATTTTTGTTTCTTGAAGCAACATGATTTGAGGTTTTTCTTTTTTAATCCTCTCAGCCATGTATCTTTGCTTGCCCTTGTTGTTAAGCCCTCTTATATTCCAAGATGTAATAATCATTGAGACGGTTGGGTTGTTTGGTGGAAGACCACTAAAAGCGGCACTACTATTCTTGTGTTGACTAGCATTTCACCCATTATTTGAATGGATTCTTGTAGGTTCTTCCATCCTCTTTTTCCCCCCATTCACTTTTTTTTGATGTTCCTGGCTATTATCCTGTTGTGTTCCAAGCTGTTCATTCATCCCTATTTTTCCACTCTCTTGCTTTTCTTTGTATTTTTGGAAGATGTCTTTGTATAGTTTTTTATCTTCCTCTGGGATAAACCGTTCGTCCAGGTTATTCCACTTATCCAGTAAATTTTTTAAATTTTCCTCTTCTGTTGTTGAGTCATCCCCTTTATTTATGTCTACTTCCATTACTTCATAGTCCTTGTGTACTTCCTTTTCTTGGGTCCCCTATTCTTCTGGTTCTTCTTGATCTTTCTGCTTATTGTTATTAGTATCCTATTTTTCCCCCCTGCCTTCATGATCTATCCCTTCTTGGTATTCCATCTTTCGAGTTTCTTCCTCCCCTTCTTCTGTTTGTAGTGCTTCATACCTATTTGTCTCTTGACTTGTAGTTGGCTGGTCTTTCTTACCTTTCTGCTGGGATTCTTTAGTGGCTTGTTTCTTGTGTTTTACTTCTTGAAACCCCTCATCGTCTTCATTAGTTTTCCTCTGTTGCTTAGTCTTTCTCTCTTCTTCCTTTGCATTTTTAAGGCATTCCTTAAAAAGGTGTCCATATTCATGGCATTTTCTACATCTAAATGGTATATGTTCATAGTCCGGAGCCTGTTGCCAGACCTCCTCATGATACTCGAGTTCGACTGCACCTAGTATTAGGGTTTGCAATGTTCATGTATACACATATTCTTTCATACGAGGTGTATCTCCCTCTTTTTGTTGATTCCACTATCTTTACGACACTGCCTATGGTATTCCCTATTCTTTCAAGAATCTTTGGGTCCTAGAAATCCATAGGTAGCCTAACCAATCTAACCCATACCACGACTGCTAGGAATTTTTCTTGGTCCAGGTTATAGCATTCCTCCCAATACCTCATAAATAACCCTGCATTATTATGGAAATATGGTCTGTTTTCAAACACTTTCTCTTTATCTTGCAGTTTTGAGAAGATTAACATGAAAAAACCGTGTGCTCCCAGCTTCAGTTCAATGTGGCCATGTGGCTGCCATTTCTGCTTGATCCATCTTGGCAGTTCTTTTTCTGAGGGCCAGACTCTGATGAACTTGCAAATCAATGCATGATCCTTCATGTAACTTCTGTAACTTTCTAGTTTGTTCATCGGAATGACAAACCTCAGTTTCTCCACTGTGCAAGCTAGAGATCTTCCTTTGCTTCCTGCTTGTGAGCATGCACTCAGGACTAGTCCTGGTGGCATTTGTGCATCCTCCCCTTTGCTGTTAGTGGTTCCTTCTCCTACTATTGCATCCCTATAGGAGGGGATCTCTCCCCTCCTAGTCTCCTCTGTCATTTCTGAAGTGCCTGTTCACTTCTTTCCATGCATGTCTGCTAGTTTTTCGAGGTGTTCCGCGTCGCCTACCTAATGGCTGCAAGGTCATTAGGGTTGCAGAGCTCCAAGAATCCCTCATCCTTTTTTTTTTGTAGCTATTACTTTATTTACTGTATTGTTAAAACCAACCCCCTACCAATATGAACCCAATACACCTTCCCAATTAAAAAAACCCCTATGTCACGCGGAATGAGTCGATCTTGCAGACAAGATAGACCTTCCTAGAATCTAATGAAGACCTAATGACAAACAAACCAACCAGACACTATCT